>CM023453.1:73352840-73608017 GCA_013339765.2 Haemaphysalis longicornis
TCGCGCAGATGTTTTTACGACACGCTTGCGCTATATTTTTTTTAGAAAATGCTTTATGTTTTTGACATCTGGCTGAGCTTTTGTGGGTGACATATTAGTTAGGATTTCTATAATTGGCTTTTCGAAATCCTATTGTGCATTTTAATGCTCGATAAACAGTTAATCTCACACTAACCATCTCATTAGTAAAAGAACCACTCAGCAAAACTAGGGAGTGATAACATAAATGTAATGCTCCAAACTACTACGTTATTTCTATAAGGTATACGTTGCTGTGTCTAGCCCTCAGAATGGTGGCTTGAGCGCTTTGATGCCGGTTTTTGTTAATGGGAAAAACAACTATAGAGAGAGGGAGAGAGAATAAAGAACTAATAACCTTTTCAAAAATGGGGACTTGTGGCTTGTGATGTTGATATTGGTATGGCGTAGCGCTTTGTACTAACTTAGTTGGGCTGAGATAGCCCTTTCACAAACTGCAAACCTAGTTCTGGAACGCTGCAAAGAGTGCAAAAAAAGAAATATGATTTCAGAATATCATAATTATCATCGCAAAAGAATAATATTAACGGAGTAGATGGGTATGCTGAAGCTGGCTTTTCGGTGGGGGACCGCCTGTTAAAAGCAATGGCTATTGTACCAACTAAATTGCGGTAAAGATGTCCTAAAGAATTAAAAAATGGCTCCAATCCACGCTGTGGAGGTGAGTGGAAAGCAGGTTTTTAAACGGAACACACAACAATTGCCTATGGGACGTCACTTGAATTCACAAACGTGGTTTTACAAAGTGTGAAGCCAGAGATTTTGCCATCCGTTACATGGAATTCGCGGTGGTGGCGTCTGGAACGAAGCAGCGTCGGCCGCGGTCGGGCTAGAACGGCGGACGCCGCCGCTGTAGCCGGCCGTGCGTTGGCAGAAAGAAAATGGAGAGGAGCGTCTTTCGAAGGGTGAGACAGCAGAACTTAGCCATCCTGGTGTACTAGGTCGGGGCTACACCACAATTTGACACAAGCGGAGAAAGTGAAACGAATTCGCTATGCGGGATTAGTGATTGCCATTAATGCCGATTAAAAGCAGCTACTTTAGCAAGTTTGAGAATTGCGAGAAAACTGAGGAACTTTTATAATCGCTATTTATCACAAGCAGTTGTTCTTTTCGCCCTTTGTATTACTTCTTAAGATACAACCGAATTGGGACAAACGAATTTAAAAAACCGAGTCCCATTCCTGGCAAGCAGTAGACAAACGGTAGCGTTTCTGTAGCGGCCAGATGTCTGTAAGTGGTCTCTACATTTTTGTTTTGTTAACCTTAAAACATTAACGTACCTTTGCCGCAACACCACTTAATTCCATCGGGTCCGGGTTCCCTTCGATGCGCTGTAGAACAAGTTGTCAAGCAAAAAATTTGACATGCACTCTAATGTAGCCATACGGCTACAAAGGAAAGCTACAAAGCTTCCTTAGAAACTGTGTAATTGAAGAAAAATTCGTCCTGGTCCAGGATTCCAACCCGGTACTATCACTTAACCGGAGCAGTCGCTCTACCAACTGAGCTAACCCGATGGCTAGCAGTTTGCAGCGCGACTGCGAATTGATCAACAACTCGAAGTGAAGGCATGTGTTAATCGACCAGATCTAGTGAAACCCCCAAGGTGGAGTAGTTTCTGTGAAGGAAAGTAACACCTGTCCTGACTCGAGTACTCGAGTTTGTTCCTTCAGCGAGGAAGCTCGTTTCCTGTTCATAAGTGTTACTCCTATCATTTTTCGTTCTATGGACTGTTGAGGTAATGCAAGGTTGCTTTTAGTTTGTTTAGTAAGGTGCCACACTTCTCCTCCGTATGTCATCTCCGGTATTATGCACGGGTCGCGCATTTTGACACGGAAATGTTTTACACCCGGGTATAACAAGAACTCAATGACGTCATATACGTTACGGAAAGACGCCGCCAGAAAAAGTGCAGTGGGCGATGTGGCGCCCGGATTCGAGCCCATGCCCTTTCGACACCTGTCGCCGCAACGGGAGGTACGTGGTGCTCTAGCAGACTGTGCTATGAGCCGAGAGGTGAGCTGCTCTAAAGTCGTTCCTCATGTCTTTCTCTATAACTGATAAGATGGTGCGGCCGTATTGGAGAGGCGAAGCGTAGGAGCGCATCATGACGCTAGATATCGCCGACAGTTGGCGTCTCAATGCCAGCGGCTACGGCGACAGGGAACGAGCGTGAATTGAGGTATTCTCCTCTGTGGCGTTGTTCGTAGGACCGTTTAGTTTCAAGCTGCTGTTTGTGTGCATGTTATTGTTGGTTTTGTTGTTCAGGAATATAACGGTTATTTTTTTGTTTCTTGCATGTCGGGCCACTTCGTCTGGTGGGGTCAGGCTGGCGAAGTCTTTGCACATGAAAGAGTTTCCTTTACCATTCAACTGTTCCTGTGCAGTCATCTCTCACTTTCGTGTTTTACGGATTCCCATGGGGGATGGATGAACCACATTTTTTTTGCTTTTGAGTGAGAGAGGTAGCTTAATTTTAAATATTTGGGAGTGCTTGACGAGCGCTCCCCTAGGCGTACCTATTCTGCGCCGGTTTTCCTCTTGTGGTTGCGGTCAGCACTACCCATCTGTCCGAGGTAGTTATATTCTTGGACGTTTTTTTGGCGCTTCGTCTGCTAAGCTGAAGCGGGTGCTTACGGCATGCTTATTCCTCACCACTTCGTGTTTCTTCATATTTGTTTTTAGTTTCCCAGCCATGCTTTTTGTTTGCAGCTCCTCAAGCATCTCGGCAGGGGTTCTGAATTCTCGTACAGCAATACTATGTCGTCTGCAAATCCGAAAGGACACAAGTACTCTCCATTTGACCTTAAACGTGTTTTTTTCCCAGTCAAGCTTGCTGAATACCCCCTTCAGTCAAGCTGGAAACATTCTCGGCCAAATGGTGCCTACCTGTTTTACTCCGTTTTGGATGGGTAATGCATAGGTTACATGGGTAACAAAGGACCTTAAATATGTCCACTAAAATGATACGCATATCTGTATTGATGAGGACGTCGCCAGTTGTATGGCAACGGAGGGATTTAAAAATCGAATGGAACCTTTGAAGTGAGCAGTAGCAAATTCCAGGCGAGAATTATGCAGGTGTAATGTCGTTTTGACAACATACCCATTTGCAGGTGCAGTTTCTGAGTTCGATGAAGAGATCTTCCGTGGCTGTATCACGGCGTGTACAGGTACGGCCATAATATGCACAAGCCGAGGGCCTTTTCACATATCAGAACTTACGAATATGAAGATTTGCAACAAACGTTTGCAGTCTAAGCTACTACCAGGCGGGTACACACGCACGACACAACCGGGAATAGTTTGTAGATTCAGAAATCTACGCTTCAGGAAGCGGTAATGTCAAAGCAAGCGTAAGACCGACCGAAGAGGCACAGAACTGCTGCAACCAGCAACGCACCCTTGAACTACGTCTTGCCGGAATTCGCTTTTCTCCACGTTTTAATTTCTTCATATCTTGAATCATCTTGAATTGTCATTCAATGATGTTCTGCCCTAGACGACGCATTCGATTCAGTTGCCAAGCCATCCGTCACAGATTTAGTTAAGGGAGCAGTAAGCGACCGTAAAGCCAGTGCTATTATTCTTGACCTCCGAGCATCAAGGTCTCATGTTTGAGTAAATATTTCGGACGTTGATAGATTCCTGAGGCAAGGAATTTTTTCTTTGGTGCACGAACTCTGAATACCAACCAATCAGAGTATAAAACCTCCACGGAATCATCCGAATCATCTAACACAGCAAACACACGTGTTAGTCTTAAACAAGGTAGAAGCGCAACTCTTCGCAGAACTGATGATGTAATAAATATAGGCGTGCGCTGCGGAACCGAGGTATGGCGGAAAGTTATATACATGTCTCGATGAAGTTCATGAGATCTTCATTCGATCGAAACTGAAGTTTCAGCAAAGAAAGAAGAACAGCTTAGGCAATAAGAAATGCGATGACTGAAACATTTTGC
The DNA here is from genome assembly GCA_013339765.2 of Haemaphysalis longicornis. NCBI lineage: Eukaryota > Metazoa > Arthropoda > Arachnida > Ixodida > Ixodidae > Haemaphysalis > Haemaphysalis longicornis. The sequence goes on from CM023453.1 coordinate 73,356,847, forward strand.
GAAGACCATGCGAATAGAGAGGAAGACGACAAGAAGGCAACTAGATAACTGGATCAAAATAGGTTGAAGGCATATTTCAAATTTCGCGGGGAGAACAAAAAGAGACCATGTAATGGATCAAGCGGACGTGTGGCATATCGCGAAAACGTCTATTTCCAAAGACAATGGACATGTATGGAAGGGCAAGTGCAGTCGACAATAGGCTTGAAAATTCGCAAACTTTTCGGTTAAAGGGAAAGGCTGTTGGTGTCAAAGCTAGGACCTGTGAAACTGTAATTCAAGTGAGAAGAACTAACAGGGGAGATAAACAGGCTAACTTTATATACTTTGTTTTTGAACCTGAATTTTTATTGCGTGTGAAGCAGCTACGACTGCGTTGTATTGGGCACCCATTTTGTACACGGGAAAGGCGATAATTCGCTTAACTTTTGTTGAAGTTTTGGTCTGTGCGGGTGTCGTAAGAACGCCATTTGTAGCTAGCGACGGGAGCAAGGCGCTAATGTTGGCAAATAAAAATAAAAAAACTGACATAAACAAAGAAACTGAATATTACGAGCTTAAAACGCTTTTATGGAAGGCAATTTGCTAAAAACTTGAGCACACATTTTTATGTCTCTGAAGAAGGGCCAATGAATCTTACCCAACTTCTCTTTAATGTGAGTTTTCGTTAGCAGGTTACACTGACTAGCGAAATACTTTAGGTTGATTATTTGTTAATAATGGTTTCTTGTTTCTTTTTGTGCCAACTGTACATTTACAGTATTATGTCTTCTAACTTGCGAAACCTCGCCTAATACATATGTTCTGAATTGCAGGGAATTAAACAAGTGCCCACTTTTGGTAATTGTTTACTTTTAGTACTGTTTTGTTTTGTCCTCGAATTGACTGACAAACTGCCCATAGCCTGGAAAAACGCAAATAATATTGTGATCCTTAAAAAGGGAGATACCAAGGATATCAGGAATTTGAGACCCATCAGCCTACTCTCAGTTAATTAAAAGATGTTTACCCAGGTTATATTTTGCCCCTTATGTGAGAGCCTGAATTTTCAACAACCCAGACAGCAGGCTAGGGTTAGAAAAAGGTAGTAAACCATATACCACATCCATGTTGTCAATGAAGTGATGGAAAAATCTGCAGAATACGCCGAACGCCACTACATTGCATTCAAAAGCTGCGAGAAAGCAGTTGATCCCGTAGTCATCGCAGCCGTGCTAGAAGCACTAAAATACCAAGGAATGGAGCAGACCTACGTAAGATTCCAGAAAACTTGTATAAGGAATGCAAGGACAGGATAACCCCCAACACAGAAAGCGATATATTTCCGTTCCGAAAGGGAGTAAGACAGGGCGATACCAGTTTGCCCAAAATATTCACGTCATATCTTCAGAGAATATTTACAAACAATTACTGGTAAAAGATGTGATTACGGACAAACGGGGAATACGTGAGTCATCTGAGGTTTCCGGGTGACATAGTCTTGGTGAGTCAGAGGGCAGAACACGTACAAACGACGCTCGAGGAAGTACAATCGAGAAAGCACTGCCGTGTCACTAAAATATTTATGAATAAATCTAAAGTAACGAGGAATGGGCATATGCCAAAACCGTCCTCTTCAGCCTAGGAAACGAAACGCTAGAAGAACTGAAAGAATATTAATACTTTGAATACATTGTTAGTGCTACCCCCTACCACAGCACAGAAATCCAGCGCAGAATAGGTATGAAAGATGAAGCCCTTGGCAAGTACTCCCAAATAGTAAAAAGCGGCTACCTTTCGCGCTCAAAAGAAAAATAAGCAACCAGTGCATACCGCCGGTGATGACATTCGGAGCTGAAACATCGCGCTTCATTGAACTAGAAAGCAAACTTAGATTGGATCTACGGGCCGTGGTTTGAATAATTATAATTATAACTCAGGGACATCAAATGGGCTTCCAAGGTCAGGTAAACACCTCCAGTAGATGATATAACAAAGTAAAAAGAGATAGACTTGGGCTGGCCATATAATGAGACGAAGCGACAACCTTTGGGCAATTTTAGTAACGAAGTGGGTTCCGAGAGATGGGTGTCGAAGAAAGAGAAGACATTAACCCGATGGAGGGAAGAAATAAAGGAATTCGGAGGGCAACAGTGCACTCGAGCAGCGCACGACAGGAGGGGTTGGATGTCAACAGGAGATGCATTCGCCTGCAGTCGACCTGGCAATGCTGCTGTGGTTCTTGTTGTTGTTGTTGATGATGATGATGATTTGTTTTTCTCGACTCTTTTATTGTTGTGTCTGTACTGTGAAGTGATTTTCTGACTTAGCCTCATCTCTTTGCTTGAAGCATTCAAAAACCAAGAGGTAAAGGAGACGTACGTGAGATTCGTGGAGATATAAGAGCTGCACGAGTATGATATTCCTTCAAAAGCAATAGTAAAAGTTCCCGATCAGAAGAATCGGCGACTGGGAAATTGTGTCTCGTTAGAACTGTTCCCACAGTGTCTAGATTTGATGTTTCAAAAGCTTCACTGAGAAAACACGGGAATAATGACAAACGGAGAATACTTGAGCCATTTCAGCTTTCCGGACGAGAAAGTCTTGGTCAGTGAGTCTACAAAAATGTTTGATCAACTACAATTAGAAAGTTTCGCCGTGGCGCTGCAAACAAACATAAAATATGAAATGTTCATAACAAAACACGCAGAAATCGCCCTCTTCTGCTTAGAGAAGGAAAACTGCAATGCAGAAAATAATAAACTACCTCAACAAACTGTCTGTGCGGAACCAAACCACGACCGAGAGATCCGGCGCACAAAAGTTGTGCTGGGGAGCATTCGCTAAACAGTTCCACATACCTAAACATTAGCTACCTCTCTCGCGCAAAATAACGATATGAAACCAACCTACCCTGCCAGTGCTGACTTAACAGCACAAACTTCGCACCTTGCCTAACAACTGGAAAGCAAACTTATGTCGGCCAACGAGCCATAAATCAAAGAATTACAAGAGTAGTACTTTGGAACAACCCTCCGCGGTGGCTCAGTGGCTATGGCGTCGCGCTACAGAGCACGAGGTTCTGGTTTGATCCCCGGCCGCGGCGGCCGCTTTTCTGATGGAGGCTAAAAGCAGAAACGCCCGTGTGTACCAGGTTTCGGCGCACGGTAAAGATCCCCAGGTGCTCAAAATTATTCCGGAGCCCTCCACTATGGCGCGCCTTATCGCCTGCGTTGCCTCTGCGCGTTAAACCCCACAATTAATAAACTACTTTGTAACAGGAACTGACCTTTTGACCACAGAAACAACTACAGTAAATGATACCCCAGTTCAAATAAAGAAAAAAAATGAACTTTTACTTCCGGTCTAATGAGACGAAATGAAAACTGGAGGGCCACCGGGGTGGCAGAGTTGCTTCTGAGAGGTGGTACTAGAAGAAACGGAAGGCCATTTGCTTGATGTTGGTATAGAATACCGAAAATTGCGTGAAAGTGTGGACTTCAGATCCGCAGAACACGAGCGGCTAGGGGAAAATGAGAGAGGACTTCGTGATGACGAACGAGAGTCTGATCATGAACACGATGTGTGGGGGGTATAGATAGAACACATCTATTTTGTTTCAGTGACTTTTTTTATAATTGTAGTATATACAATCATTTTTTGTTCTTTCAAACACTACCCGATAAACTATCTCATTTGATCATATAAGAACTGACAGTGCTAAAATTCCCCATTGTGAGTGCTTGTTCAAACGCAGGTCGTTCCATGGTTGGCACTTTGAAATTTTTCGTAATTGTAGTGTTATTTCTGTCATGGTATTTTAGGCTTTCTTTTCTGAGTGCAGTGTATAAGACACGTATTTTAAAGCGAAGCTTTCTATACCTCAGTGATGGCGTTCAATGTCGAGCCCAAAAGGACTGCCGTAAAGATACACTACGATGAAAAACGTTTACAAAAAACTACGATGATTATATGCGAATGCACATCAAAATCATCGAGCGAAACACTTTCCCTGGTCCGATGCGAACCTCGGTCCCCAAGTTACAAGCCAACATCTATCCTATCCGAATAAGGTGCAAGGAGAACAGCTTACCGTATAAAACATGTGTCTCCTAAAAGAAAGTCGTTTTTATATTTTGTTTCGTTTGACTTTGTAGCAGTTTGTTCCTGTCATTTGTTTTATTATCGAGCTTTTTATACTCCTGACGTCCAATTATTTATACTCCCGTTATCGTTTTAGTCTCAAAATATAAAAATTTTCTGAAAGTTCGCAGCGCTAGGCGGCTGCTTCATTTCACTACTCTTGTTGGTATTGTAATGCGTATTTTTATGTCTTTATGTTTTGGTCTTTGATTTGTGTGAGAAGTTTGTATAAAAGACACGTTTTTATTCTTTACCCCTTTGCAATGCTGCAGATTTTGTCTTTTTTGACTTGTGGCGTGTAGAGTTTTTCTGCCAAGAAATAGTTCACTTTACTCTTATTTAAAGACGATGCGCGTCAAGTTACACAATTTTTGCATTTTTTAAGCAAATGCAGGGTATCAAACAATTTTGTATTATTGCAATTTTATTTGCAATTACCTTCATTATATGGGGCGTATTCCTTGGAATCGTTGTGGGGTGCTGCAGGGAATGCATTTATTTAATGCTAGCATAATTTTCTTTATGTAAGCTTTGTATTTTTGTGTTTAAAATCATTACGCCTAACATCTCCCCCTCCAATTGCCCTTCATCAGGTTGTGAATGCGCCAAATCTAAAAATTATACTTTTTTGGGAGTTATGTGCCCGGCGTTAATGATTCGCGTGCTCTTATAATTTGTGTATGTTTTTATTTGGTGTATACCCGAAAATTTCCCGTTTTCTGTGTAGGGTGTGCAACTGCATATGTTAGATTTCTTAGTATATATGTTTTTGTAATTTTTTATATTTTTATTGCCGTCGAAAGGTTGGTTGTTTTTTACCTCTAATAACGCAATTGACAAGTTCCACATGTTGGCCTATGTTCATTTTTTAAAGCGCCGGGCATTAATAACATGTGTGTGGGGGGGGGGGGTTTATTATCCAAAAACAACACAAAAAAAACATGCTCTACTCTTTATGTAATACATTTATGAAAAAAGGAATGCTTGCAGCGTGCGTGCACCTTATACAAAAAAGACAAATGGCGGAACCTGTTTTGGAAAGTCAAACAATTATTGATGTGAGCGCATGGTCATGAGCACAAGTATTGTAAGTGCGGATGCGGGGAGAACGTGGCCGCCTTGCCATTCAACTGGCAGCCTAAACAAGTGAAAAATTCGCAAATGTAGGTTCTGAAGCCTTATTTGCAGGTGTTCTCTAGACTTGCTTAAACACGTCTGTCGTCCGCAAACACGCCAACGTAACGAAATACTCCCCTGGATATGCTGTACGCAATTTTGGCGACACGTTATCTCCCTGCCCTATTGAAAATGGGAGCCTAATAAACCCAATACATATAATCATCGGAAATCATTGTAGTTGCATTGATGATGGCATGACGGATTACGACAGCACGCCGGTGCACGATGACAAGTTTGTGAACTCCGGCGTGATGGCAACCGACAACAGGTTTGCAAATGAAAATATGTTTCTAGATGACGGCATACTGATAACGGTAGCCTCGACGTTGACAGTTAAATTAAAAAAAGGAGCGCTTGCCAGTGCGTGACCTTATACATGAAAATAAAAAACCAAAAGCAATGCTATGTTGATGTTCACCAATTTCCTGCGTACAAATTGATGAGACCACGTTTGCAGTAAATAGGTGAACTGGTATTCATGATTTGCGTTTTCTCGGTTTATTGGTGGCTTGTTCATTTATCCGATTTTCTGCAACAATGCTCAGAAAAGTTACCACGCATCTATTCTGCAGAAGTGGTTTAGAAGTGTGCATTGATGTGCTTAAATGTAGTACACGACACAAACTTGTTTTCAATTTTGAAATATTGTTACGTGGGGCCAGGACACTGATAGGCGAACCAGGGCGACGAAGAAGTTGATGTATTACAAGATGTTGCCGCAGAGCGATGGGACTATTTAACAAGCGGCCATGAAAATGGGCCAGCCTAATCCTCTTCGACGTCTTAATCACGGAAATCTTTGGGTAATTGCACATAGGTGATCCGTGCATGACGGATTACGACCGCCCGGTCGGGGCACAAAGACAAGGTTGTGAACTCCGGCAAAGTGATGAGCAACCGACAACAGGTTTGCCGCAACTGAAAATATGTTTCTAGATGACGGCACACTGTGACCACCGGCGTCCCCACGACATGTTAAATTACATTATCACGGAGATTTGTGCGGGGAACGAGCACATACGCTGGTCAGTTCGTCTGGTCTCGGCGGGGCATGAGCAGGGGACACGGGGGCGGGGGAATGTCGCGTCTGTGGTCCACCGGGGCTGGGGCGGGCGACGCTTTCATGAGCCACGATGAGACCGCTAAATAGCCGAGACGGGTTCATGAGAAGCGCGGGGCCGGTGGGATTGTGCCTTGTTCATCCATCAAAATTTTACTGCGGCAGGACAATGCTGAGGGAATCATGTTGCGACGATTTATTCTGAAGATGTATTTACAAGATGTTGCTGCAATTGATGGGCTTATTACGCATCTCTTCTGTTGGTGAGGTGTCATGGTGCTATGGTACATTGTCCACATATGTGTTACTATATGTGCGGTGCCATAAAAAGTAGGTAGGATGGCTGCCTCGAAACAGTTGGGTATAGTAGAAGAAAACAGATTCTTTACGTAACACGCCGTGTACTACAAAATACAAACCAACTCAATACAAATGTGTACCCACAATCCACATGCTTGCTAGAAAAAACATAATTGGGTGATTCACATGTGGCCCTGTTTCTGACGAATTTATTAGCTGCCACTCTTATTTGCCATTCGGATAAAAAGTTGGGAAAGACGACTGTTTCTTCAAATTGAGAAACAGCCGTGTTGTAGAGATGCTTACATTAAATGACTTATTTTGCCATTATCCTCTATTCTACTGCTGCAGACTGCTCTACAGAGATCTTGACAAGCAGAGAGAAAAGCTTGCTCCACAGCCAGTTGGCGCGGTAACCAAGTAGTGCATTCGGTTGATAGTATGCGCAGGGTTCGTCTCTCTTCCAATCCGTTGCGTTTGTTGCACTTCCCTTTGCCTAAAAAAGATGTGAATCCTTTTGTGGTATCCTTATATTATCCAAACCGGTTTCTTGACTGTAAGAATACTAGGCTGTCGCTTGTGCGGTTAACCAATACCTTTGTCAGCAGCTACCATACAACCGTTGGGAAGAAGCTGGATACGTTATTTTGACGCTTTCTGACACCCCCTTTCTTGTTATTCCAAATTACGTTGGGTTTATGGGTTGGGTTATGCTCTGGACACACTTTAAATATTTAGGTGTTCTCAAAACCTAGCGAAGTTTTAACAAAGTATTTACACCCTCTATGAAGTGATTCTTGGCTTTTCTTTTGTAAGGTGTCCCTGATCCTATTTTTATGGCTTTCAGATGCCTTTTTATGTCACCCTTAACATTTCTAGGATTTTAAGAGGTAGCTCGTGGGCTCAGCGTTGTCCACAGCGTTACATAGAATCGTTCCGGTACTTCGTCGTCTGAATACATTAGATTTGAATTGATGTGCGGGACGGGAGACCATTGCGGCCGTTTCGCGGGGTCAGTGGAAAATTTGAATTTTTTGTGTGTCTTGCGGAAGCAGCAATGCCGGCCACATCGTGTGTCTTGGGAATCTGGTTATCTACATTTCCATAAAAGAAATATCACACGAAAAAGTGTAAATATACAATATTGGTATCAACTCAGTAATGCCTGTATATAATGTTCCCAAAAGAAGGCTGGGAGTTGTACAGATTATACTCTAACACTGAGAATAATGTTACAAAAACTGATGGAGGTTCGATGCGATCGTTCGCCTGGGTGTCGCTAATGACGAATTCTCAGATTATGTAATTTAACTTACAGCAGGAGCAGTGGGGTTGTTAGGCGTGCCGTAGCGGAGGCGTCACAATTATTTGTGACCACGAGGTGATATGTGCAGTCTTTCTCTATCTGAAGAACCCGGCCTTTTCGTTTGTCACCTCGATCTGACAGTCAAACCCTTAAGCGACGTCTAAAGCCCAAACTGCGACCTTAACAAGATAAAAGGCGCCCATTTACTCATAAAAACGTACCTAAGCAACCGAAGCCACTCTGAAATTCTCAAGCGATATATCTGACCCAAGAATCGTTAACCAGGGTGTTCCTCAGTCTCCTATTTTAGGGCCCCTACTATTCCTTTTAGACATCAATGACCTCTCTACCTGCCTCAACAGCAGTAACTGTATCCTCTATGGTGACGATACGACAATATTTTCTTGCGACAACGATATCTCAAATCTAACAGCAAAGTTATCCAAGGACCTTGAAAAGGTTCACTGCTGGTGCCGAAACAACCTGTTACAAATTAACAGGCTAAACACCAGTATCGTGATCTTTCCTTGCGCCAAAAAAAAACTCACAAACACACCAATATATTTTTTTTGCAATCACGTCATCTATTCACAGATTCTACGACGTCTCTTGGAGTTATCCTAGGCAAAAATCTGAAATGTGGCAAACACATAGGATCGGTTACAGGTAAAATTGCTTTCGGCGTTCCCGTCCTCACTAAAACCCGATATTTTTCCAATTTTCCCTTCTACGATAGTTATATTTCGCGTTCAGTCAAAGCCACCTTAAGTATTGTTTGTCTTCTTGAGGCAGCACGTACAAAACCCATCTTGCACCACTGCGTCGTCTTCAAAAACAAGCTGTTCGTTTGCTTACATCCAGTGATTGCCGATCTACTGAAAAACCAATCTTCCACCACCTCGGCATACTACCCCTCTCTCTCGAACTTGATCTTAAGTTGTGTGTACTTATTTCCAGTTTACTAGATAATCCTGAATTTCTCCCATCCTTTGCGAGAACATGTTTACTTAACACAACAACACGAGGTTTTCAGTGCAACATAATACATTACTTCCAACTGTACAGTCCAACTACGGAAAACAAACACTGTTATTTTCTGCTGCCACGATCGGGAATGCCTTACCCCCTTCTCCTAAATCGTAACCCTCCATGTACTCTCTTTATAGGTGTATAGGGAAATATATACTTGGTACACTCTCATAACCGAACTATGATCACCTGCTTCTTTTACTGCTCAACCTAAGGTATAGTTGGTGCCTCGTGCTTGCGGCACAAGAAAAAATATTTATTATAACTTTTCAACTACCTACAGCGCACATGCGGAGCACTCAAATTTACTACCAATGAATAACTGTTTGTATGAATTTGTTCCTTTGTGTTCTATTTTTATCATTGTGTATACCGCCTCCCCAATGATATTTTTGTTTGCGATACGAAAAGGGAGGTCGTCCTGTCGGATTTTTTCCATGGGACCTTCTTCTCTAAAACCCTGTTTTTGTAATAAATGTACTGAACTGCTTAAAAATAAACGCAAACACAGACTGGTTCCGCCGTATTATTCGATATTGTAAAATTTCCATGAGATGATTCAAGCTTTACAAGGGAAACCCCGTTCATGTTATTCTAGGCTTAAGGAATGTTGTTCGTCGCAGAAGGCAATGCTATAAATCCTGTTTCTTTTAATTGGGACGGAGGCACGCTAAATTGAATTTCAGCATCGGGCAGATGTACCTCTTTGAAAATACACCGCAACTAATTCTTTTTCGATTTGTGCATAAAAAAACGTTTTTTACTGCAACGAGGTAGCAGGTTTCAAGCTCTATTTGAAGTGGGCCAATACATATCCCACATTACCTAGAGGATATTCACCGCAGTGAATAAATCAGACAATTTCTTAAGGCGATGCCTTTTCAAAGTGAGTTCATTTTTACTACCAGCATTGTGCAGCTCAAACCTCTACCGTGTGACCCGCCATTCTGATTTGCACATGCCATAGAAACGACTGAAGTAACATATACGCGGAATATTCGTATGCACACGGAGCGTCCAGGGCGATAATTTCTGTTTCCCGACTATATAATGTTTTTGGATATCTTAGAAGGCTATAACGCCAAGCAGCTTCCTAGTGCAACCAGTTTAGAGCGCCCTAAGCAACCATATTATCTCGGGCGGATGCTATCTTCCAAATGCCTATCTTAAGCGCTCGCAAAGCCATTATTGTGTGGAAGAATGAGGCGTCTTTTATTTACCATAACCTATAGAGTCTTGAGCAAGGATTGGTTATTGCTGTGGTGTGATCATTTGCAGAAAGAAGGGATCCTTTTTCAATTTCAGATAAGCAATTATTACTGCCTCCGGCATAAACTTGTGTGCCACCTGCATTCTAGTTTACTGTATCAGTGCAGAAGTGAACACCTATTGGCATATATCAGGTGACAGAGCTGCGAAAAGCTCGCATAAAGTTTTCGCGCGCTGTTTGTGTTCCCTGTGCCCTTTTGAAATGGCCCTTAACTTGAATCACTATTTAATTAATAATTAAAGGAGTTGCCTAATTGGGTATTGCAAGGCAAGCTGGAGTTAAGACTTAAAAAAGACCATCGTGGTAGTGCTTAGGCTATGTAACAAAATACAAATGACACTCATCGTTCATTTAATTGATGTGATAATAGAGGAATGAAAGAAATGAAAATTAGGGGCAGGGTAATTAGAAGGAAACTTTCCATTGAATAAATGTATACTTATTTATACAGCGAAATATGTAAATGATTTCGTGGAACATTTATAATTGCACATTTCTTGCCGCTCCGGATGAGGCAACAAATTTATAATGCACTTTTGTTATAAAAATTGGCTACGGCACGCTTTTGAGGCAATATCAAGCCTAACCGGCAGCGAATTTGCAATTTTTACACGGTAATGTTGGCCAAGGAAGTGACAACGTAATTAATTAAGAATGATTTTCGATGTTGCCTCATTTTTTACACATTTAAACAATCTCTTCTACCTTCCTGTTCAGCAACACTATAAACAACGTGACAAGACGTTTTTTCCATTTAAATTGAAGGCATCGGTATTTTATTAATAAAAAACGGGTGTGACTGGTATTAAAAGGACGAATTCAACAGACCCTGGCGTAGACACAAAATTAGGCAAACCCCGCTAGGTCACGGGAGGCAAAAAAGAACCAAACCTTGTATGTCAAGTATAGAGACAGGTAATACGCAAGAAAACGAAGAAATAATGCATGATACTACTGAATATTCAGACATAATTAACAAGGATAATATGAATTGTCAGAGCTAAAGGCAAATTTGACAGTAGTACAAAAGGTTTAGCTTCAACGTCCCGGGTAAAACCATGGAAGTGTCCCAGAAATTTTGTACTTAGATGCCGGTGCGCACGTTAATTGATGTGGAACATGGTTTCATAGGGAAATAAATGTTTGAGGATCACCGAGTTTGTGTGCCATGCACAGTGTTTTACTGTAGTCAGGATGGAACGTATTCTTACTATAAAAGAATAACCTAAATTTCCGAAACTACAGAGTGAAGCAACTAACGTTAAACAAATTGTTGAAAGTGGACTGAATAAGTGATTTCTGCTTTGACATACTCTGCAAACTATACGCGCTATTACAAAGCGTTGAAACCTAATGAAGAGAAATTAATAAAATTTCACGTAAACGTTTTTCACTAATTTCTATGCAAGGAAACCAATACACATTCCAATACACGTTCGAACAGCTAAAGTGGAATTTTCGGACCGCAGAAGATTAGAAAAACTTGTGTAAGTGTAGCCTCAGTCTTTCCAAGTGTTCATGTCCTATCCTGACGTCATTTTTACTGGTGTGCTTAAAGAACATATTCTATGATTTTCTTCTGTATTTTTAGTCCTGCATATAAGCTTGACAAGCAATATTGACGAAGCATGTTATAAAATACCCAACCTCTCCTAGAAGATATGGCAATGTAGCTTGCAAAATTTAAGTGTCGGAGTTATTCTACATTTTTTTACCCTTGCTTTCCTCTAATAAAGGCTTGTGCAGAGACCCTTCCGACCGGCTTTAAATAATTTCGAGATACTGCGGCCTCTTTTCCGCACACTCTTTCATAAACTTAGCGTGAGATTCGTTGGATGCAGCCGCATAGTTCCCTTGCTTCAGTGGCTTATTGCAACAGCAGTGTGCTTGACGTGCTGTCTCCATGAACGCGAATCGCTTTAATTGCTGCTGGCCTAGGCGATTAGTCAAATTCGTTTTCAGAATCTGTGCATGCCCTGTAGAACAGAATATTGCACGCGGGATATTCTTGATTATCTGGTTAAGAGCAAAAATACAATTTAAAATTAAGAAACATTTTCAAGATGCGGCCTGTTTCCCTAGCAGTTTTGAGTGTACGATTATCGTGAGGCGGCTGAGAACAGCTTTTGTATGTACTTGTATGTAATAGAAAAGAGGCTGATGGAACTGCATTTTAGTGTTGATTTACGTCACCTTTCCTGTGTACAAGAATTACTTTGAGCGTTTGTAGAGCGTTGGCGTGGGTTATGTCCCAGGCACTGTGAACACAGATCTGCAAGCATCGTTAAAACATAGTAATTACAAGACACTATTTAGTAACCATAGTTTTGTCATTTCCTTCAATTCTTTGTTCTTGCTTTTGTCGCCGTTTCTTCTCAACTGTCGTGATAAGTAGAGCCGAACCATTACAATTTCTTATTAGGGCTCAAAAGCCTAGGACTCCGCGTAAAAGACCTCCGAAATTTTAGTAAATAAGCCATATTACTTGTCGTATCGCCATTTTTATAATAGAGTGCATGCATCCTCTTTCTACAAACAGCAAGTTTCTTCCTGGTCGTTTACGCACTCCTTCATGTTTCGAGGTTGCTTTTCCACTTCCCATGTTGCATGCAAAAATGTCCGCAGCGTTGCTTTTTGCTGATCAACTTGGGCAACAGAAACAATTTTATTCGGTACCTGGTGCTGGTTGCTACTATTCCAGCATACTGGAGACTAATATATTGCCAAATGACAACTTTCTTTATTATTCTTGTTTCAAAAAAAGAACTCAGCGGCGGTCTCTATTCTGTCCTCTATTCTGTCGCTACGACAATCTACTAGTTCTCAGATTGTGACGTAGGAAACGGGTCGAAAAGGTCCATTCCAATCTGTTGGAAGGGCATCGATGGGACGGCGATCGGCTGCTTAACTTCGGCGGGTTTCGTCAGTGGCTTTTTTCGTCGCTGGCAGTCACGGCAGCTCCGGACGTAATGGGACACTTTCGTTGTAAGGCTGGGCCAGTAGTACTTAGCCTTCATTTTTCCAATAGTGCCTGCAGTGCCAAGATGTCCTCACCACGAGTCGTTGTGGCACGCTTCCAAAATTTCGTCACGAAGGTCTGCAGGGAGGACTAAACGATAATTTGTTCTCGTTCCGGCGTGTAAATTTTCTTCACGAGGACGGAGGTTTTAGACTCAATGCTTGTAAGTTGCGTTTGAAGGCCCTAGGCACAACGGCTTTGCGTCCTTTGGGGTAGTCGGTCATGACGAGTGACTCGGGGTCGGCATGCTGCTGGGCGGCTAGGTCGCTCTTCGTCATGACTCAGAAGAACACAATATCTTCATCGGAGTCTTGGGGTGCTGGGTCGACGGTGGCACGGGACAGACAGACGGCGTGAGAGCTTTTCCTGGTACATTTATAGTCGCTTGTAACGTCGAATTCTTGTAAGCGCAAACTCCATCACCCAAGACTGCTAGAGGGACCGAGCGAACACAGCGCATGGTGGTCTGTCACAGCCTTGAACGATCTACCGTACACGTATGGCGAAAATTTGAAATGGCCCATATAATAGCGAGGAAGTCTTTCTCGGAGGCTGAGCAGTTTTTCTCTTCCTTCGACAGACCACGGCTGGCATAGGCGATTACCTTTTCACAGCCGCTTTGCTTTTGGAGAAGGTCGGCACCCAAGGCTATATCACTGGCGTCCGTGTGCGCTTCCATTTCAGAGATTTCGTCGAAATGAGCGAGCACGGCCATGCTTTGAAGGCGTTGTTGCAGCTCGCGGAATGTTTCCTTTTGGGCATTTTCCCAGCTTAAAGGGGTGCTATCTTTCGTAATGCGCGTGAGCGCTTCTGCAATACGTGCGAAGCTTGCGACGAAGCGCGGTAGTATGCGCACAGTCCGAGAAATCATCGCACGCCCTTCTTGTTTCTTTCGTTCCTGGGAAGTTCGCTGTGGCTGAAGTTTTCGACAGGTCAGGCAAGACTTCCGCGGCGCTGATGAGAGGACCCAAGAACTTGCGTTCTTCGTACCCGAAGCGGCGCTTTTCAGGCTTCAGCGTTAACCCTGACGTACGGATGACCTCGAGTACCGACAACAACCGTTCAAAGTGTTCGTCTAAGGTCCAGGCGATTACCGCAACGTCGTCAAGGTAGGTTTGCCACTTCAAGCCAGCTAGCACAGTGTCCATAACTCTTTGAAGCGTTGCTGGCGCCGTACATGGCCAAAACGACATGGCCTTGAACTCGTAGAAGCCGTCGGAGGCTATGACTCAAGTCCTCTCGATCTCTGTCGTCAACGTCAATTTGACAGTGGCCTGTCTTCAGACCCGTCCATGACAAGTACTTCACGTGGCAGAGGTGGTCAAGGGCGTCGTCGATTCGTGGCATGGCGTGAACATCGGGATTTTGTTCCGTGCCGGTAGTCAACGCAGAACTTCAATGTGCCGTCTTTTTCTTCACGGTACGCCCGGCGCAGCCTATGGGCTTTACGATGGCTGTATAATGTCGTCGCTGAGGAGTATGTTCCACTCGGGTCCGGATGGCTTCCGCTCGTGTGAAGACACGCGGCATGGTGACATTCGGGTAGGTCGAGCTCCATTTTTCGTTATAATTCGGTGATTTGCTTGGGATGTCTGACGCAATTTTGAGTTCGAAGAAAAAACTCGCTGTAGCGACGCAGCAAATCCAATAATTTGACCCGTTATTTCTTGCGGTAGCGCCGGGATTACGCCGATAAGAGGCGGCAGCTTCAAAGCATCTATGCGTGCACGCACAAAGTTGGCGATCGCGATCACTTGACTTGATTCTTGCGTTTTTTTAGAACGCCATTGCAGCACCCTCGTTTAGATGCTGGTACTCCTCGGTGAAATTAGTGACCAAAACGTGGAATTTGCATTGCTTAAAGAAGCAATGCCTCTTGCGACGGAGACACCGCGGTCGAGAACCAAACTTTGGCCACTTTCTCCGATAGCGTCCACGTGAGGAGCAGCGCCCTCACAGTAGACGGTGATCTTCAAGCTAGTTCGAGGTGGGAGGGTGACGTTATCGTCGGCGATCCTTACAGCAGCATGGTTTCTGTGATTCCGTTCCGGCGTCATGGAGTGATCTGAAGACATTGTTATTGACCTTGACTGCAGATCAAATATTGCACCATTGTCCGACAGAAAGGCCATTGTAGGAATTACGTCGCGGGAGCAGTAAGGCAAAATGACGAATGCCGCGGGGTATGTGGTGCCGTCTACGGTGACGCGCGATGTGCACGTTCCATTTGGCGTTACTATATGGCCTCCTGCTGTGCGTATGTGCGGACCATCCTACAAAGTCGACTTTCGTCAGCTTAGACGCGAATTACCCATCTTATTACTGAGTAGACGGCTCCCGTGTCGGTGAGGGCATCAACGCCATCGATGGACAACTGGACGTCGGCCGCCGTTTTCCTCGAGTTCCGGGTGCGTCAAGACGTCGTATCTAGGCTTGCGCGTGTTGAAGGGTGGGCACTATACGTCGTCATTGTCGGCGTCTTCTCAGCGGCAGTCTCGGTGATGTCGGGTACGCGTCGCGCCCTGTTGCTGTCGTCGTGTTCGGGAGTCACGTCAGGGTTAGATCGGGTCGTCGCACTCAGGGCATTTAGTTGATTATGGTCTTCGGCGAATCGTTGAGTCGTTGGAGGTTTTTCATTTTTGCGCCGTCGTGCAACTATAGCTCCCAGAAGTCGCTGATTTTAGTTTCCCCTACATGGGCTTGGGGGACTTCCACGCGTCAGTTGGCGGTGGCGATGACGCTCAACCGCCACGCCTAAGCACGCTCCTTTTTTTGCACAGTAAGTGCACCGACATTTTTTTTGGTTGCCTTGCCTTTCGCACCGTGTTGTCAACGCCACCAAGCTGTGACTTGTTTGCTGTGGCATTGCAAACTTCTCTTCTTGCAGTTTCTGTAGAAAAATGCCTAAGGACCTCGGAAAGATTAAAGAGTAAATACATGCTGACCGTCTTAATTATCAAAGACGAACTGAAGAATGAAATTACACCATCGAAAGAGTCAATTGAGCGGAGTCTCATAATTGAAATCCGTGGAGTGCGAAACGAACAAACATAGATGCACCAAAAAATAGAGTCTGCAAACAAGGCAATTGAGTAGTTGAAATCCCGACTAGACAACGAAACTGATAAAAGCATTAAGCTCTCAAAAGAAAAGGATATTCTCCGTACCAAATGTACAACATTAGAGCGTACATTGCTAGAACTAGAGAAGCGTGTGGTAAACATGGACCAGTACTCGCGCAACATGAACTTAGAGATCCCGGGCATTCCACAAAAGGAAAACGAGAACGTTTTGGGCAATATTACCCAATTTCAAAGGGCTATTAAAGAACCAATTACCGAAGCTGATATTGAGAAATGCCATCGCGTACCTATGCGACGTCCTCATAAGACAAATGTAATTGTACAGCTTCAGTCCCGTGCAAAAAGAGACGCGGCGCTATACAGGGCAAAGAAAGTTACGGCCCACCAACAAAGATGGAGGAATCGATAGCACAGACCCTATTATTGTGAACGAGCACCTTTTTCCCGCATTGAAGCGACTTCTTGGCATAGCGATCACACGGAAACATGGATACGAGTGGAAGTCGGTTCGGTCCAACAATGGCAAGGTCTATGAGAAATAGGCAGAGGGCATGGACGCTGTACACATAAGCCATCAAAATGATCTCGACAGCATCTCTTAGGGCGCTAACAGCCACTTGGACATATAAATTTGTCGAAAACTTGTTACCACGAATTCGCTTTTACGCAGAACACAGGCCCTAAACAGCTTTTTCTATTCTTAGCATTTCACATCAATTCTCGCTCAGCACGCAACAAAGAAGAGTCTATTACTATCTGAGTGATCAATTTTCTTTTAAATTCAACATAATAAGTGTCGTCTAACTTGCGAAAACTCGCCTAATACATATTTTCTGAATTGCAGGGAATTAAACAAGTGCCCACTTTTGGTAATTGTTTACTTTTAGTACTGTTTTGTTTTGTCCTCGAATTGACTGACAAACTGCCCATAGCCTGGAAAAACGCAAATAATATTGTGATCCTTAAAAGGGAGATACCAAGGATATTAGGAATTACAGACCCATCAGCCTACTCTCAGTTATTTAAAAGCTGTTTACCCAGGTTATATTTTGCCCCTTATGTGAGAGCCTGAATTTCCAACAACCCAGACAGCAGGCTGGGTTTAGAAAAAGGGTACTAAACATATACCACATCCATGTTGTCATGAAGTGATGGAAAAAAATCGCAGAATACGCTGAACGCCGCTACATTGCATTCAAAAGCTGCGAGAAAGCAGTTGATCCCTAGTCATCGCAGCCGTGCTAGAAGCACTAAAATACCAGGGAATGGAGCAGACCTACGTAAGATTCCAGAAAACTTGTATAAGGAATGCAAGGACAGGATAACCCCCAACACAGAAAGCGATATATTCCCGATCGAAAGGGAGTAAGACAGGGCGATACCAGTTTGCCCAAATTATTCACGTCATATCTTCAGAGAATATTTACAAACAATTACTGGTAAAAGATGGGATTACGGACAAACGGGGAATACGTCTGAGGTGGACATAGTCTTGGTGAGTCAGAGGGCAGAACACGTACAAACGACGCTCGAGGAAGTACAATCGAGAAAGCACTGCTGTGCACTAAAAATATTATGAATAAATCTAAAGTAACGAGGAATAATCATGCCAAAACCGTCCTCTTCAGCCTAGGAAACGAAACGCTAGAAGAACTGAAAGAATATTAATACTTTGAATACATGGTTAGTGCTAACCCCTACCACAGCATTGAAATCCAGCGCAGAATAGGTATGAAATATGAAGCCCTTGGCAAGTACTCCCAAATAGTAAAAAGCGGCTACCTTTCGCGCTCAAAAGAAAAATAAGCAACCAGTGCATACTGCCGGTGATGACATACGGAGCTGAAACATCGCGCTTTCTTGAACTAGAAAGCAAACTTAGGTTGGATCTACGGGCCGTGGTTTGAATAATTATAAATTATAACTCAGGGACATCAAATGAGCTTCCAAGGTCAGGTAAACACCTCCAGTAGATGATATAACATATTAAAAAGAGATGGACTTGGCTGGCCATATAATGAGACGAAGCGACAACCTTTGGGCAATTTTAGTAACGAAGTGGGTTCCGAGAGATGGGTTTTGAAGAAGGAGAAGACATTAACCCGATGGAGGGAAGAAATAAAGGAATTCGGAGGGCAACAGTGCACTCGAGCAGCGCACGACAGGAGGGGTTGGATGTCAACAGGAGATGCATTCGCCTGCAGTCGACCTGGCAATGCTGCTGTGGTTCTTGTTGTTGTTGTTGATGATGATGATGATTTGTTTTTCTCGACTCTTTTATTGTTGTGTCTGTACTGTGAAGTGATTTTCTGACTTAGCCTCATCTCTTTGCTTGAAGCATTCAAAAACCAAGAGGTAAAGGAGACGTACGTGAGATTCGTGGAGATATAAGAGCTGCACGAGTATGATATTCCTTCAAAAGCAATAGTAAAAGTTCCCGATCAGAAGAATCGGCGACTGGGAAATTGTGTCTCGTTAGAACTGTTCCCACAGTGTCTAGATTTGATGTTTCAAAAGCTTCACTGAGAAAACACGGGAATAATGACAAACGGAGAATACTTGAGCCATTTCAGCTTTCCGGACGAGAAAGTCTTGGTCAGTGAGTCTACAAAAATGTTTGATCAACTACAATTAGAAAGTTTCGCCGTGGCGCTGCAAACAAACATAAAATATGAAATGTTCATAACAAAACACGCAGAAATCGCCCTCTTCTGCTTAGAGAAGGAAAACTGCAATGCAGAAAATAATAAACTACCTCAACAAACTGTCTGTGCGGAACCAAACCACGACCGAGAGATCCGGCGCACAAAAGTTGTGCTGGGGAGCATTCGCTAAACAGTTCCACATACCTAAACATTAGCTACCTCTCTCGCGCAAAATAACGATATGAAACCAACCTACCCTGCCAGTGCTGACTTAACAGCACAAACTTCGCACCTTGCCTAACAACTGGAAAGCAAACTTATGTCGGCCAACGAGCCATAAATCAAAGAATTACAAGAGTAGTACTTTGGAACAACCCGCCGCGGTGGCTCAGTGGCTAGGCGTCGCGCTACAGAGCACGAGGTTCTGGTTTGATCCCCGGCCGCGGCGGCCGCTTTTCTGATGGAGGCTAAAAGCAAAAAAAGCCCGTGTGTACCAGGTTTCGGCGCACGGTAAAGATCCCTGGTGCTCAAAATTATTCCGGAGCCCTCCACTACGGCGCGCCTTATCGCCTGCGTTGCCTCTGCGCGTTAAACCCCACAATTAATAAACTACTTTGTAACAGGAACTGACCTTTTGACCACAGAAACAACTACAGTAAATGATACCCCAGTTCAAATAAAGAAAAAAAATGAACTTTTACTTCCGGTCTAATGAGACGAAATGAAAACTGGAGGGCCACCGGGGTGGCAGAGTTGCTTCTGAGAGGTGGTACTAGAAGAAACGGAAGGCCATTTGCTTGATGTTGGTATAGAATACCGAAAATTGCGTGAAAGTGTGGACTTCAGATCCGCAGAACACGAGCGGCTAGGGGAAAATGAGAGAGGACTTCGTGATGACGAACGAGAGTCTGATCATGAACGCGATGTGTGGGGGGTATAGATAGAACACATCTATTTTCGTTTCAGTGACTTTTTTTATAATTGTAGTATATACAATCATTTTTTGTTCTTTCAAACACTACCCGATAAACTATCTCATTTGATCATATAAGAACTGACAGTGCTAAAATTCCCCATTGTGAGTGCTTGTTCAAACGCAGGTCGTTCCATGGTTGGCACTTTGAAATTTTTCGTAATTGTAGTGTTATTTCTGTCATGGTATTTTCAGGCTTCTTTTCTGAGTGCAGTGTATAAGACACATTTTAAAGCGAAGCTTTCTATACCTCAGTGATGGCGTTCAATGTCGAGCCCAAAAGGACTGCCGTAAAGATACACTACGATGAAAAACGTTTACAAAAAACTACGATGATTATATGCGAATGCACATCAAAATCATCGAGCGAAACACTTTCCCTGGTCCGATGCGAACCTCGGTCCCCAAGTTACAAGCCAACATCTATCCTATCCGAATAAGGTGCAAGGAGAACAGCTTACCGTATAAAACATGTGCTCCTAAAAGAAAGTCGTTTTATATTTTGTTTCGTTTGACTTTGTAGCAGTTTGTTCCTGTCATTTGTTTTATTATCGAGCTTTTTATACTCCTGACGTCCAATTATTTATACTCCCGTTATCGTTTTAGTCTCAAAATATAAAAATTTTCTGAAAGTTCGCAGCGCTAGGCGGCTGCTTCATTTCACTACTCTTGTTGGTATTGTAATGCGTATTTTTATGTCTTTATGTTTTGGTCTTTGATTTGTGTGAGAAATTTGTATAAAAGACACGTTTTTATTCTTTACCCCTTTGCAATGCTGCAGATTTTGTCTTTTTTGACTTGTGGCGTGTAGAGTTTTTCTGCCAAGAAATAGTTCACTTTACTCTTATTTAAAGACGATGCGCGTCAAGTTACACAATTTTTGCATTTTTTAAGCAAATGCAGGGTATCAAACAATTTTGTATTATTGCAATTTTATTTGCAATTACCTTCATTATATGGGGCGTATTCCTTGGAATCGTTGTGGGGTGCTGCAGGGAATGCATTTATTTAATGCTAGCATAATTTTCTTTATGTAAGCTTTCTATTTTTGTGTTTAAAATCATTACGCCTAACATCTCCCCCTCCAATTGCCCTTCATCAGGTTGTGAATGCGCCAAATCTAAAAATTATACTTTTTTGGGAGTTATGTGCCCGGCGTTAATGATTCGCGTGCTCTTATAATTTGTGTATGTTTTTATTTGGTGTATACCCGAAAATTTCCCGTTTTCTGTGTAGGGTGTGCAACTGCATATGTTAGATTTCTTAGTATATATGTTTTTGTAATTTTTTATATTTTTATTGCCGTCGAAAGGTTGGTTGTTTTTTACCTCTAATAACGCAATTGACAAGTTCCACATGTTGGCCTATGTTCATTTTTTAAAGCGCCGGGCATTAATAACATGTGTGTGGGGGGGGGGGGTTTATTATCCAAAAACAACACAAAAAAAACATGCTCTACTCTTTATGTAATACATTTATGAAAAAAGGAATGCTTGCAGCGTGCGTGCACCTTATACAAAAAAGACAAATGGCGGAACCTGTTTTGGAAAGTCAAACAATTATTGATGTGAGCGCATGGTCATGAGCACAAGTATTGTAAGTGCGGATGCGGGGAGAACGTGGCCGCCTTGCCATTCAACTGGCAGCCTAAACAAGTGAAAAATTCGCAAATGTAGGTTCTGAAGCCTTATTTGCAGGTGTTCTCTAGACTTGCTTAAACACGTCTGTCGTCCGCAAACACGCCAACGTAACGAAATACTCCCCTGGATATGCTGTACGCAATTTTGGCGACACGTTATCTCCCTGCCCTATTGAAAATGGGAGCCTAATAGAACCCAAGAGATATAATCATCGGAAATCTTTGTAGTTGCATTGATGATGGCATGACGGATTACGACAGCACGCCGGTGCACGATGACAAGTTTGTGAACTCCGGCGTGATGGCAACCGACAACAGGTTTGCAAATGAAAATATGTTTCTAGATGACGGCATACTGATAACGGTAGCCTCGACGTTGACAGTTAAATTAAAAAAAGGAGCGCTTGCCAGTGCGTGACCTTATACATGAAAATAAAAAACCAAAAGCAATGCTATGTTGATGTTCACCAATTTCCTGCGTACAAATTGATGAGACCACGTTTGCAGTAAATAGGTGAACTGGTATTCATGATTTGCGTTTTCTCGGTTTATTGGTGCCTTGTTCATTTATCTGATTTTCTGCAACAATGCTCAGAAAAGTTACCACGCATCTATTCTGCAGAAGTGGTTTAGAAGTGTGCATTGATGTGCTTAAATGTAGTACACGACACAAACTTGTTTTCAATTTTGAAATATTGTTACGTGGGGCCAGGACACTGATAGGCGAACCAGGGCGACGAAGAAGTTGATGTATTACAAGATGTTGCCGCAGAGCGATGGGACTATTTAACAAGCGGCCATGAAAATGGGCCAGCCTAATCCTCTTCGACGTCTTAATCACGGAAATCTTTGGGTAATTGCACATAGGTGATCCGTGCATGACGGATTACGACCGCCCGGTCGGGGCACAAAGACAAGGTTGTGAACTCCGGCAAAGTGATGAGCAACCGACAACAGGTTTGCCGCAACTGAAAATATGTTTCTAGATGACGGCACACTGTGACCACCGGCGTCCCCACGACATGTTAAATTACATTATCACGGAGATTTGTGCGGGGAACGAGCACATACGCTGGTCAGTTCGTCTGGTCTCGGCGGGGCATGAGCAGGGGACACGGGGGCGGGGGAATGTCGCGTCTGTGGTCCACCGGGGCTGGGGCGGGCGACGCTTTCATGAGCCACGATGAGACCGCTAAATAGCCGAGACGGGTTCATGAGAAGCGCGGGGCCGGTGGGATTGTGCCTTGTTCATCCATCAAAATTTTACTGCGGCAGGACAATGCTGAGGGAATCATGTTGCGACGATTTATTCTGAAGATGTATTTACAAGATGTTGCTGCAATTGATGGGCTTATTACGCATCTCTTCTGTTGGTGAGGTGTCATGGTGCTATGGTACATTGTCCACATATGTGTTACTATATGTGCGGTGCCATAAAAAGTAGGTAGGATGGCTGCCTCGAAACAGTTGGGTATAGTAGAAGAAAACAGATTCTTTACGTAACACGCCGTGTACTACAAAATACAAACCAACTCAATACAAATGTGTACCCACAATCCACATGCTTGCTAGAAAAAACATAATTGGGTGATTCACATGTGGCCCTGTTTCTGACGAATTTATTAGCTGCCACTCTTATTTGCCATTCGGATAAAAAGTTGGGAAAGACGACTGTTTCTTCAAATTGAGAAACAGCCGTGTTGTAGAGATGCTTACATTAAATGACTTATTTTGCCATTATCCTCTATTCTACTGCTGCAGACTGCTCTACAGAGATCTTGACAAGCAGAGAGAAAAGCTTGCTCCACAGCCAGTTGGCGCGGTAACCAAGTAGTGCATTCGGTTGATAGTATGCGCAGGGTTCGTCTCTCTTCCAATCCGTTGCGTTTGTTGCACTTCCCTTTGCCTAAAAAAGATGTGAATCCTTTTGTGGTATCCTTATATTATCCAAACCGGTTTCTTGACTGTAAGAATACTAGGCTGTCGCTTGTGCGGTTAACCAATACCTTTGTCAGCAGCTACCATACAACCGTTGGGAAGAAGCTGGATACGTTATTTTGACGCTTTCTGACACCCCCTTTCTTGTTATTCCAAATTACGTTGGGTTTATGGGTTGGGTTATGCTCTGGACACACTTTAAATATTTAGGTGTTCTCAAAACCTAGCGAAGTTTTAACAAAGTATTTACACCCTCTATGAAGTGATTCTTGGCTTTTCTTTTGTAAGGTGTCCCTGATCCTATTTTTATGGCTTTCAGATGCCTTTTTATGTCACCCTTAACATTTCTAGGATTTTAAGAGGTAGCTCGTGGGCTCAGCGTTGTCCACAGCGTTACATAGAATCGTTCCGGTACTTCGTCGTCTGAATACATTAGATTTGAATTGATGTGCGGGACGGGAGACCATTGCGGCCGTTTCGCGGGGTCAGTGGAAAATTTGAATTTTTTGTGTGTCTTGCGGAAGCAGTAATGCCGGCCAAATCGCGTGTCTTGGGAATCTGGTTTTCTACATTTCCATAAAAGAAATATCACACGAAAAAGTGTAAATATACAATATTGGTATCAACTCAGTAATGCCTGTATATAATGTTCCCAAAAGAAGGCTGGGAGTTGTACAGATTATTCTCTAACACTGTGAATAATGTTACAAAAACTGATGGAGGTTCGATGCGATCGTTCGCCTGGGTGTCGCTAATGACGAATTCTCAGATTATGTAATTTAACTTACAGCAGGAGCAGTGGGGTTGTTAGGCGCGCCGTAGCGGAGGCGTCACAATTATTTGTGACCACGAGGTGATATGTGCAGTGTTTCTCTATCTGAAGAACCCGGCCTTTTCGTTTGTCACCTCGATCTGACAGTCAAACCCTTAAGCGACGTCTAAAGCCCAAACTGCGACCTTAACAAGATAAAAGGCGCCCATTTACTCATAAAAACGTACCTAAGCAACCGAAGCCACTCTGTGAAATTCTGCAGCGATATATCTGACCCAAGAATCGTTAACCAGGGTGTTCCTCAGTCTCCTATTTTAGGGCCCCTACTATTCCTTTTAGACATCAATGACCTCTCTACCTGCCTCAACAGCAGTAACTGTATCCTCTATGGTGACGATACGACAATATTTTTGCGACAACGATATCTCAAATCTAACAGCAAAGTTATCCAAGGACCTTGAAAAGGTTCACTGCTGGTGCCGAAACAACCTGTTACAAATTAACAGGCTAAACACCAGTATCGTGATCTTTCCTTGCGCCAAAAAAAAACTCACAAACACACCAATATATTTTTTTTGCAATCACGTCATCTATTCACAGATTCTACGACGTCTCTTGGAGTTATCCTAGGCAAAAATCTGAAATGTGGCAAACACATAGGATCGGTTACAGGTAAAATTGCTTTCGGCGTTCCCGTCCTCACTAAAACCCGATATTTTTCCAATTTTCCCTTCTACGATAGTTATATTTCGCGTTCAGTCAAAGCCACCTTAAGTATTGTTTGTCTTCTTGAGGCAGCACGTACAAAACCCATCTTGCACCACTGCGTCGTCTTCAAAAACAAGCTGTTCGTTTGCTTACATCCAGTGATTGCCGATCTACTGAAAAACCAATCTTCCACCACCTCGGCATACTACCCCTCTCTCTCGAACTTGATCTTAAGTTGTGTGTACTTATTTCCAGTTTACTAGATAATCCTGAATTTCTCCCATCCTTTGCGAGAACATGTTTACTTAACACAACAACACGAGGTTTTCAGTGCAACATAATACATTACTTCCAACTGTACAGTCCAACTACGGAAAACAAACACTGTCATTTTCTGCTGCCACGATCGGGAAGGCCTTACCCCCTTCTCCTAAATCGTAACCCTCCATGTACTCTCTTTATAGGTGTATAGGGAAATATATACTTGGTACACTCTCATAACCGAACTATGATCACCTGCTTCTTTTACTGCTCAACCTAAGGTATAGTTGGTGCCTCGTGCTTGCGGCACAAGAAAAAATATTTATTATAACTTTTCAACTACCTACAGCGCACATGCGGAGCACTCAAATTTACTACCAATGAATAACTGTTTGTATGAATTTGTTCCTTTGTGTTCTATTTTTATCATTGTGTATACCGCCTCCCCAATGATATTTTTGTTTGCGATACGAAAAGGGAGGTCGTCCTGTCGGATTTTTTCCATGGGACCTTCTTCTCTAAAACCCTGTTTTTGTAATAAATGTACTGAACTGCTTAAAAATAAACGCAAACACAGACTGGTTCCGCCGTATTATTCGATATTGTAAAATTTCCATGAGATGATTCAAGCTTTACAAGGGAAACCCCGTTCATGTTATTCTAGGCTTTAAGAATGTTGTTCGTCGCAGAAGGCAATGCTATAAATCCTGTTTCTTTTAATTGGGACGGAGGCACGCTAAATTGAATTTCAGCATCGGGCAGATGTACCTCTTTGAAAATACACCGCAACTAATTCTTTTTCGATTTGTGCATAAAAAAACGTTTTTTACTGCAACGAGGTAGCAGGTTTCAAGCTCTATTTGAAGTGGGCCAATACATATCCCACATTACCTAGAGGATATTCACCGCAGTGAATAAATCAGACAATTTCTTAAGGCGATGCCTTTTCAAAGTGAGTTCATTTTTACTACCAGCATTGTGCAGCTCAAACCTCTACCGTGTGACCCGCCATTCTGATTTGCACATGCCATAGAAACGACTGAAGTAACATATACACGGAATATTTGTATGCACAGGGAGCGTCCAGGGCGATAATTTCTGTTTCCCGACTATATAATGTTTTTGGATATCTTAGAAGGCTATAACGCCAAGCAGCTTCCTAGTGCAACCAGTTTAGAGCGCCCTAAGCAACCATATTATCTCGGGCGGATGCTATCTTCCAAATGCCTATCTTAAGCGCTCGCAAAGCCATTATTGTGTGGAAGAATGAGGCGTCTTTTATTTACCATAACCTATAGAGTCTTGAGCAAGGATTGGTTATTGCTGTGGTGTGATCATTTGCAGAAAGAAGGGATCCTTTTTCAATTTCAGATAAGCAATTATTACTGCCTCCGGCATAAACTTGTGTGCCACCTGCATTCTAGTTTACTGTATCAGTGCAGAAGTGAACACCTATTGGCATATATCAGGTGACAGAGCTGCGAAAAGCTCGCATAAAGTTTTCGCGCGCTGTTTGTGTTCCCTGTGCCCTTTTGAAATGGCCCTTAACTTGAATCACTATTTAATTAATAATTAAAGGAGTTGCCTAATTGGGTATTGCAAGGCAAGCTGGAGTTAAGACTTAAAAAAGACCATCGTGGTAGTGCTTAGGCTATGTAACAAAATACAAATGACACTCATCGTTCATTTAATTGATGTGATAATAGAGGAATGAAAGAAATGAAAATTAGGGGCAGGGTAATTAGAAGGAAACTTTCCATTGAATAAATGTATACTTATTTATACAGCGAAATATGTAAATGATTTCGTGGAACATTTATAATTGCACATTTCTTGCCGCTCCGGATGAGGCAACAAATTTATAATGCACTTTTGTTATAAAAATTGGCTACGGCACGCTTTTGAGGCAATATCAAGCCTTACCGGCAGCGAAATTGCAATTTTTACACGGTAATGTTGGCCAAGGAAGTGACAACGTAATCAATTAAGAATGATTTTCGATGTTGCCTCATTTTTTACACATTTAAACAATCTCTTCTACCTTCCTGTTCAGCAACACTATAAACAACGTGACAAGACGTTTTTTCCATTTAAATTGAAGGCATCGGTATTTTATTAATAAAAAACGGGTGTGACTGGTATTAAAAGGACGAATTCAACAGACCCTGGCGTAGGCACAAAATTAGGCAAACCCCGCTAGGTCACGGGAGGCAAAAAAGAAACAAACCTTGTATGTCAAGTATAGAGACAGGTAATACGCAAGAAAACGAAGAAATAATGCATGATACTACTGAATATTCAGACATAATTAACAAGGATAATATGAATCGTCAGAGCTAAAGGCAAATTTGACAGTAGTACAAAAGGTTTAGCTTCAACGTCCCGGGTAAAACCATGGAAGTGTCCCAGAAATTTTGTACTTAGATGCCGGTGCGCACGTTAATTGATGTGGAACATGGTTCCATAGGGAAATAAATGTTTGAGGATCACCGAGTTTGTGTGCCATGCACAGTGTTTTACTGTAGTCAGGATGGAACGTATTCTTACTATAAAAGAATAACCTAAATTTCCGAAACTACAGAGTGAAGCAACTAACGTTAAACAAATTGTTGAAAGTGGACTGAATAAGTGATTTCTGCTTTGACATACTCTGCAAACTATACGCGCTATTACAAAGCGTTGAAACCTAATGAAGAGAAATTAATAAAATTTCACGTAAACGTTTTTCACTAATTTCTATGCAAGGAAACCAATACACATTCCAATACACGTTCGAACAGCTAAAGTGGAATTTTCGGACCGCAGAAGATTAGAAAAACTTGTGTAAGTGTAGCCTCAGTCTTTCCAAGTGTTCATGTCCTATCCTGACGTCATTTTTACTGGTGTGCTTAAAGAACATATTCTATGATTTTCTTCTGTATTTTTAGTCCTGCATATAAGCTTGACAAGCAATATTGACGAAGCATGTTATAAAATTCCCAACCTCTCCTAGAAGATATGGCAATGTAGCTTGCAAAATTTAAGTGTCGGAGTTATTCTACATTTTTTTACCCTTGCTTTCCTCTAATAAAGGCTTGTGCAGAGACCCTTCCGACCGGCTTTAAATAATTTCGAGATACTGCGGCCTCTTTTCCGCACACTCTTTCATAAACTTAGCGTGAGATTCGTTGGATGCAGCCGCATAGTTCCCTTGCTTCAGTGGCTTATTGCAACAGCAGTGTGCTTGACGTGCTGTCTCCATGAACGCGAATCGCTTTAATTGCTGCTGGCCTAGGCGATTAGTCAAATTCGTTTTCAGAATCTGTGCATGCCCTGTAGAACAGAATATTGCACGCGGGATATTCTTGATTATCTGGTTAAGAGCAAAAATACAATTTAAAATTAAGAAACATTTTCAAGATGCGGCCTGTTTCCCTAGCAGTTTTGAGTGTACGATTATCGTGAGGCGGCTGAGAAAAGCTTTTGTATGTACTTGTATGTAATAGAAAAGAGGCTGATGGAACTGCATTTTAGTGTTGATTTACGTCACCTTTCCTGTGTACAAGAATTACTTTGAGCGTTTGTAGAGCGTTGGCGTGGGTTATGTCCCAGGCACTGTGAACACAGATCTGCAAGCATCGTTAAAACATAGTAATTACAAGACACTATTTAGTAACCATAGTTTTGTCATTTCCTTCAATTCTTTGTTCTTGCTTTTGTCGCCGTTTCTTCTCAACTTTCGTGATAAGTAGAGCCGAACGGACGTCAGTAATAACATTACAATTTCTTATTAGGGCTCAAAAGCCTAGGACTCCGCGTAAAAGACCTCCGAAATTTTAGTAAATAAGCCATATTACTTGTCGTATCGCCATTTTTATAATAGAGTGCATGCATCCTCTTTCTACAAACAGCAAGTTTCTTCCTGGTCGTTTACGCACTCCTTCATGTTTCGAGGTTGCTTTTCCACTTCCCATGTTGCATGCAAAAATGTCCGCCGCGTTGCTTTTTGCTGATCAACTTGGGCAACAGAAACAATTTTGTTCGGTAACTGGTGCTGGTTGCTACTATTCCAGCATACTGGAGACTAATATATTGCCAAATGACAACTTTCTTTATTATTCTTGTTTCAAAAAAAGAACTCAGCGGCGGTCTCTATTCTGTCCTCTATTCTGTCGCTACGACAATCTACTAGTTCTCAGATTGTGACGTAGGAAACGGGTCGAAAAGGTCCATTCCAATCTGTTGGAAGGGCATCGATGGGACGGCAATCGGCTGCTTAACTTCGGCGGGTTTCGTCGGTGGCTTTTTTCGTCGCTGGCAGTCACGGCAGCTCCGGACGTAATGGGACACTTTCGTTGTAAGGCTGGGCCAGTAGTACTTAGCCTTCATTTTTCCAATAGTGCCTGCAGTGCCAAGATGTCCTCACCACGAGTCGTTGTGGCACGCTTCCAAAATTTCGTCACGAAGGTCTGCAGGGAGGACTAAACGATAATTTGTTCTCGTTCCGGCGTGTAAATTTTCTTCACGAGGACGGAGGTTTTAGACTCAATGCTTGTAAGTTGCGTTTGAAGGCCCTAGGCACAACGGCTTTGCGTCCTTTGGGGTAGTCGGTCATGACGAGTGACTCGGGGTCGGCATGCTGCTGGGCGGCTAGGTCGCTCTTCGTCATGACTCAGAAGAACACAATATCTTCATCGGAGTCTTGGGGTGCTGGGTCGACGGTGGCACGGGACAGACAGACGGCGTGAGAGCTTTTCCTGGTACATTTATAGTCGCTTGTAACGTCGAATTCTTGTAAGCGCAAACTCCATCACCCAAGACTGCTAGAGGGACCGAGCGAACACAGCGCATGGTGGTCTGTCACAGCCTTGAACGATCTACCGTACACGTATGGCGAAAATTTGAAATGGCCCATATAATAGCGAGGAAGTCTTTCTCGGAGGCTGAGCAGTTTTTCTCTTCCTTCGACAGACCACGGCTGGCATAGGCGATTACCTTTTCACAGCCGCTTTGCTTTTGGAGAAGGTCGGCACCCAAGGCTATATCACTGGCGTCCGTGTGCGCTTCCATTTCAGAGATTTCGTCGAAATGAGCGAGCACGGCCATGCTTTGAAGGCGTTGTTGCAGCTCGCGGAATGTTTCCTTTTGGGCATTTTCCCAGCTTAAAGGGGTGCTATCTTTCGTAATGCGCGTGAGCGCTTCTGCAATACGTGCGAAGCTTGCGACGAAGCGCGGTAGTATGCGCACAGTCCGAGAAATCATCGCACGCCCTTCTTGTTTCTTTCGTTCCTGGGAAGTTCGCTGTGGCTGAAGTTTTCGACAGGTCAGGCAAGACTTCCGCGGCGCTGATGAGAGGACCCAAGAACTTGCGTTCTTCGTACCCGAAGCGGCGCTTTTCAGGCTTCAGCGTTAACCCTGACGTACGGATGACCTCGAGTACCGACAACAACCGTTCAAAGTGTTCGTCTAAGGTCCAGGCGATTACCGCAACGTCGTCAAGGTAGGTTTGCCACTTCAAGCCAGCTAGCACAGTGTCCATAACTCTTTGAAGCGTTGCTGGCGCCGTACATGGCCAAAACGACATGGCCTTGAACTCGTAGAAGCCGTCGGAGGCTATGACTCAAGTCCTCTCGATCTCTGTCGTCAACGTCAATTTGACAGTGGCCTGTCTTCAGACCCGTCCATGACAAGTACTTCACGTGGCAGAGGTGGTCAAGGGCGTCGTCGATTCGTGGCATGGCGTGAACATCGGGATTTTGTTCCGTGCCGGTAGTCAACGCAGAACTTCAATGTGCCGTCTTTTTCTTCACGGTACGCCCGGCGCAGCCTATGGGCTTTACGATGGCTGTATAATGTCGTCGCTGAGGAGTATGTTCCACTCGGGTCCGGATGGCTTCCGCTCGTGTGAAGACACGCGGCATGGTGACATTCGGGTAGGTCGAGCTCCATTTTTCGTTATAATTCGGTGATTTGCTTGGGATGTCTGACGCAATTTTGAGTTCGAAGAAAAAACTCGCTGTAGCGACGCAGCAAATCCAATAATTTGACCCGTTATTTCTTGCGGTAGCGCCGGGATTACGCCAATAGGAGGCGGCAGCTTCAAAGCATCTATGCGTGCACGCACAAAGTTGGCGATCGCGATCACTTGACTTGATTCTTGCGTTTTTTTAGAACGCCATTGCAGCACCCTCGTTTAGATGCTGGTACTCCTCGGTGAAATTAGTGACCAAAACGTGGAATTTGCATTGCTTAAAGAAGCAATGCCTCTTGCGACGGAGACACCGCGGTCGAGAACCAAACTTTGGCCACTTTCTCCGATAGCGTCGACGTGAGGAGCAGCGCCCTCACAGTAGACGGTGATCTTCAAGCTAGTTCGAGGTGGGAGGGTGACGTTATCGTCGGCGATCCTTACAGCAGCATGGTTTCTGTGATTCCGTTCCGGCGTCATGGAGTGATCTGAAGACATTGTTATTGACCTTGACTGCAGATCAAATATTGCACCATTGTCCGACAGAAAGGCCATTGTAGGAATTACGTCGCGGGAGCAGTAAGGCAAAATGACGAATGCCGCGGGGTATGTGGTGCCGTCTACGGTGACGCGCGATGTGCACGTTCCATTTGGCGTTACTATATGGCCTCCTGCTGTGCGTATGTGCGGACCATCCTACAAAGTCGACTTTCTTCAGCTTAGACGCGAATTACCCATCCTATTACTGAGTAGACGGCTCCCGTGTCGGTGAGGGCATCAACGCCATCGATGGACAACTGGACGTCGGACGCCGTTTTCCTCGAGTTCCGGGTGCGTCAAGGCGTCGTATCTAGGCTTGCGCGTGTTGAAGGGTGGGCACTATACGTCGTCATTGTCGGCGTCTTCTCAGCGGCAGTCTCGGTGATGTCGGGTACGCGTCGCGCCCTGTTGCTGTCGTCGTGTTCGGGAGTCACGTCAGGGTTAGATCGGGTCGTCGCACTCAGGGCATTTAGTTGATTATGGTCTTCGGCGAATCGTTGAGTCGTTGGAGGTTTTTCATTTTTGCGCCGTCGTGCAACTATAGCTCCCAGAAGTCGCTGATTTTAGTTTCCCCTACATGGGCTTGGGGGACTTCCACGCGTCAGTTGGCGGTGGCGATGACGCTCAACCGCCACGCCTAAGCACGCTCCTTTTTTTGCACAGTAAGTGCACCGACATTTTTTTTGGTTGCCTTGCCTTTCGCACCGTGTTGTCAACGCCACCAAGCTGTGACTTGTTTGCTGTGGCATTGCAAACTTCTCTTCTTGCAGTTTCTGTAGAAAAATGCCTAAGGACCTCGGAAAGATTAAAGAGTAAATACATGCTGACCGTCTTAATTATCAAAGACGAACTGAAGAATGAAATTACACCATCGAAAGAGTCAATTGAGCGGAGTCTCATAATTGAAATCCGTGGAGTGCGAAACGAACAAACATAGATGCACCAAAAAATAGAGTCTGCAAACAAGGCAATTGAGTAGTTGAAATCCCGACTAGACAACGAAACTGATAAAAGCATTAAGCTCTCAAAAGAAAAGGATATTCTCCGTACCAAATGTACAACATTAGAGCGTACATTGCTAGAACTAGAGAAGCGTGTGGTAAACATGGACCAGTACTCGCGCAACATGAACTTAGAGATCACGGGCATTCCACAAAAGGAAAACGAGAACGTTTTGGGCAATATTACCCAATTTCGAAAAGCTATTAAAGAACCAATTACCGAAGCTGATATTGAGAAATGCCATCGCGTACCTATGCGACGTCCTCATAAGACAAATGTAATTGTACAGCTTCAGTCCCGTGCAAAAAGAGACGCGGCGCTATACAGGGCAAAGAAAGTTACGGCCCACCAACAAAGATGGAGGAATCGATAGCACAGACCCTATTATTGTGAACGAGCACCTTTTTCCCGCATTGAAGCGACTTCTTGGCATAGCGATCACACGGAAACATGGATACGAGTGGAAGTCGGTGCGGTCCAACAATGGCAAGGTCTATGAGAAACAGGCAGAGGGCATGGACGCTGTACACATAAGCCATCAAAATGATTTCGACAGCATCTCTTAGGGCGCTAACAGCCACTTGGACATATAAATTTGTCGAAAACTTGTTACCACGAATTCGCTTTTACGCAGAACACAGGCCCTAAACAGCTTTTTCTATTCTTAGCATTTCACATCAATTCTCGCTCAGCACGCAACAAAGAAGAGTCTATTACTATCTGAGTGATCAATTTTCTTTTAAATTCAAAGTGTCTTGGCCATGTGGGAATGGCACAACTGGATAGATGCCGGCTTTAAAACGCGAGGGACACAGGTTCGCTTGCGAGAACGGTGAGAGTCTTTTGTTAGATGCGACGCATCTCTTGCTCTGAGGCATGTCCCTCCTGCGTCGTCGTTGTCGCGCTGTCTGTCCGCATCCCTCCTCCGTTCTCTCCGACAGTGGTGCGCAACAGCTCTGCGCAACACTCTCACTCCGTCTCGTTATCATGCTGCGTTGCGCGCGCTTCGCTCGCTTCGCTCTGCTCCCGTCTCGCGGTGACGCGCGGTGTGCGCAATTGGGCACATGCGCGACTTTCCTCCGTTGTCTCCTCTCCTTCAAGCGCTGTGAATATAAAGCGGGTATCGCGCTGCGGCGGTTCGCCCATGTTCCCGCGTATGAGAACACTCGCATGCGATGGAAATGCATCATACGCGTTCACAACACGTTTCACCCAATTTAGAGAATCAACCAAACGGAAACGCTAATTGAACCCCCCGATGCATCGCATCACACCAGGGCTCCCTCGCGGGAAGATGGGCGTAATATTTTTATTTCACTTCACCCAAGATGGTGATCGTTGTCACAGAAAGATGTATTTCCTGAAGACGCGAGTACGCCATCAGCGAGGCAAAGAAAGCTAACCTTTGAAAAACCGCCTGTTGCTATTTACAATTTAAATTGCGGGGTTTTTTCAACAGTTAAAACGCTTTGTAAATAAAAAAAAACTCCTGTTGTACCCGAATGATTGTTTGGCTTTGCGAAGTAAAGAACAGGCACCTCTTGTTCGGGTACCTGTACTGTGCAAACTAAAACACCAACCTGGTATCGCGGTATCGACTGGGGACATAAAGATGCAGAAGTGATATGAAAACTTGGGACAAAAACAAAATCCACCGCCTAAAACATTAGTGTGACTTTTTTCTAAACAAGTATTTTTTAAAAACTTCACCTCCCCACGCGCGAACCCCTTAGTAGATGCGACGCATAGGGGGTTCACGTTGCAGCGTTGGACAGCGGAGGAACGGGGCTGGAACGATGGAGCGGAGCGGCGCAGGCACCGCGTTTCATAATGCGCATAACGGTGAGGGGACGCGCCGGTGCCAGTGCGTCTGCCGCGGCTATGACGCAATACAATCCAACACAATCCACTTGAATCCAATCCAAGTCAAGCCAAGCCAAGCCAAGCTAAACCAATCCAATCCAATCCACTCCAGTGCCCCTCGCGAGAGAGTGTTGGCTATCGGAGAGGAGCGGGGGTGAGCGGCGGAGAGCGGCGGAGAGCGCAGCTCGCGCGGTGAGGAGAATGGGGGAGGGGCGGACGCCGTCGACGACACCGGCGGATGCAGGGACAAGGCAAGTGAATGAGATGCAGTCGCACCTAAAAGAAGAATGAAATACACGTTTTTATATGAACCAGAAGATATAAAATAAACAGTTACCAGACGCTGATATTCACTCCCCTGCTTAATCTTTGATTTATGCTGGTTTTTTTTGTCTGCCACCGTAATAGAGGATATCATTCTTCCGAATTTATACATGTATGGAATGCTTAAAAGGAAAATATACAATAGGGGGTACCTAAATGTGGCCAATAGAAATAGTTGAAATCCGTGTTTGTGCAGATTTGCCTAAGTTCCCAACCGATAAAAAATTGTGTCACGATTACGATACTTCATAATGCAAAAATTGAGTGCAGCGCAATGTGCAGTCTTCGACGATAGCGCATGGGTACTTTGTTTCAGTTAGACATTGCATCATCAGGAAATGCTCGACGGCGCGCGCTACTGTGGCGAACCATACTTTGGCGCTATATCGTAGTGCGTCGACGCAGAGAAGCACCTCTCCCAAAGAAACCTCTGCACTCTGCCCTTTTCTTGACATTTTCGCCATAGTCTCCTTTTCCGTTTTTTTCTCGCTGTATCTATCGTGTCTTCGTTCTATCGGTCTATCGGTTATAACCTTAAGGATAATCATTGTTTTCAGACATTTCTGCTGAAGTTCCTTGATGTGGGGAATGAATGTGGGTTTGTGGTCAAACACAACACCTAAAAACTTGTGCTCCTTGTTCACAAGAATGGACACCACTATTAAGGCTGAAGTCTGGGTCCTCATAGACCTCACGTTTACTGGAGAACTCAACGCAACAGCTTTTTCCACGGTTAAATCTAAACCCATTTTTGTCTGCCTAGCCGGCAAGTTTCTTGACGGCCAGATGGACTTGACGTTCGCAGATTAGAATATTACATGATTTAAAAGAAATCTTCGCGACGTCAACATACATAGAATAATAGATTGTAGTGGTGCTCGATGGACCAGGCCCCTTTGACTTGGCACCCATTGGGGTGCCTTTCGTTTTCTTTCGTCGGGTGCGTCACAGGTTGCGCGGGCGGTGAGGCAGAGCTGGTTGCCGATGTTGGACTCCCCGTGTCTATCTTCTCCGCATGCTGGAGTGGAAGCAGGGAGGGTGGGGAAGCAGGGGCCGGAGTTGCATCGGTTCCAATGATGGTGGTTGCCACCACAGCCGCTGCTCTCTCAGCGAGCGGTGCGGAAGTGGGTTGGGCTGCCTGAGGCAACCCACGGGGGGGGGGGGGGTGCAGGGGCCGGACCAAGTTCGACTATTGGTACTGGGTCCATGTCGAAACCAGACGCCGCTGCGCCCCACGGCGATCTGCGTCGGCCTACTTCCCCAGAGGGAAAGAGGCGATCCCCTTTCGCGCATCCGAGAAACAGATGTTTTCAAGGACCTTCACGTTGATTATTTTCTTTTCTTGCTGAAACTTCTCGATTTTCCAAGAGTAGGCCGCATGTGGGCCCCGGCAGTTTGCAAAAGTGAGGATGTCAGAATTGCAATTGTCGGTAAGGTGGTACTGTGCGGTGCATTTCGGCCAGATGGTTTTTCCGCGGCAAGAGGTTGTACTGTGCCCGAACCGCTGCACTTCAAGCAGTGGCGCGGGTTCGGTATGTACGGGGGGATGGCGCATCGGATGTATCCTGCATTTATATACTGTGGAAGTGCCGATCGGTCAAAGATCAGGATAATCTGTTTTGGATTATCTTATCATCTCCGCGCATTGTGATGCGAAGCACTGCTGTGACGTCCTGGTTGTTTAACCTTCACTGAAGGTCGGGATCTGTTTCTGTAAGAAGATCTGTCTCTGAAATCACACCCTGGGAGCTGTTCAGGCTCCGATGGAGCGTGACCTTGATGTCCAGATCAAGGATGCGAGTTTGGGCAATAAGTGTGTGGGATTGTTAAGTATTAAGTTCGACAAAGATTTCTCCCGTCCAGAGCTTTTTAGCTTGATACATTTCACCTAATGTACTTTGCAGAAATTTCGAGACCAGGATACCAAAAGTTAAGCGACAGATCTTGCTGGGTCAGCTGACTCGATTACAAGAAAACAAGAAAAGTTGCTCACGGTTGTCGAAAAGACAGTTGTTTAGAGAGCTGGGAATAAAACTTCGGTGCCTCCCCTTTTCAGGGACCCATCATGTTTGGGGGGTTTAGAAAATAACATGTAGCATAGTATAAAGCAAGGGATGGGAGTACATTCTTCGCTTGGGTTACCCTGATACCGAGAGAAGCCCACAGTTCCCTGCCTCGTAAACGAACAGGGAGCCCATCCGCTGGAGCTCGACCTGGGCTCAGACGGCCACCGTTTGAGGTTTCTACCCTTCACCTTCAATTTCATTACCACGGTCGGTTGCAGCGTGCGTATGGGGGCTCGGGGTCGGTGGTGTCGCCAATACTGTCACCAAGATTACTCAAGGTGCCCCGTGCGAGGTGACGAAATATGTGATATTGTAATTGATTACATTCTTACCGTGCCCTGGACGTGCCTCAAGCTCATGCATTAGATAAGAAGGGTGAGTGGGTGGCTACGCTCGCCGAAGTTCTTGTTTTGTTGTGGTGGTTTGAATGTGCCTGTGGCAAATCTGCGTGAGCGATTGCATCACTCACGCTATCGCGTCAGAAAATGTTTGTTTTGTTAGGGTTAAAGGTGAGCTTGCTTTCTACAGCAGCTATGGATACAGCTACTCGAACTGTGAATACATTCATCTGATGGGGCACTGTTGCACTTTTAAAATACCATGCGGGTGTCTTTTGTAGAGCTGTGGCTATTAAATATGCAAGCTTCTAGTGCTTTTGGAGAAAACTCCACATTCAAGTAAGAAATTGTAAATGTAATTAATGTCTTTATTTAGGTCAGCGTTGTCCACGAAGCCGGAGATGGTGAGGCTTTAATACGTCAGATACAGCTGTGGCCCCCGATATGCACGAATCGGTGTGGCCCTGCATTTAAACAGCATCTTGTTCACAGAAAACAGAAATTTCTATATTATTTACATATATGGTGGTTACATTTCACGTAACAATGTAAGTTCTACAATAATGCCTCGACACCACTCTTTCCCGATACTGAACCTTAGCACACACTTTTCGTAATGACGTTATACATGCCTTTATAGTTTTTTCTTGGTAATGCCATCCTGGTGCCTTCTAAGGAAGGATCCACAATCGGTTTGCATAACTTACAAAGGTTGCATCTAAATACGCCGCAAACACGGGCGAGTGTTCACTCCAAGGCGTCCCGGGACCTACAGTCATTCTGTGTGCCACGAATGACTATAGCATTTACTTCATTTCTCTAATATTCTTACAAAAATGAACCTATGGTATATTGAATCACAGAAACCACATACTACACAGGTAAGGCGCATTCGATTGATACTGCGAAACTTTTCGGATAACAGAAGTCGTCGACGATGCCTTCCCAGCAAAAAACGGGAAAATATCGCGTGTCAGACTGAGTGCAGGATCCCTGCTTACGACCCAACTTAGAGCAATGTTTCATTACAAACAAGGGTAGTGAGCAAGGCACTCGGGGTAACTTTAGACCAGTTGTGCAGAATGTAGAAATCTATAATGTAGAAAGAAATCTTTCCTGCGCCAACAGAAAGCTCAGCGGGAAACTATTGTGGCAGACACAGGATTTAAAAAATGTAGAAGAAGTCACTACATAAAAGCTTCTAACGTAAACGTTAGTGATATCGAAATGAAATAGAAAACGTTTGACCTGTTCCAGTATATGCCAACGATGCATGTTAGTGAGGATGGTTATTGCAACACCTTTTTCAGTGGGCTTGAAGTTGATATTGTTTTGTGGAATGTGCTCAGTTAAAGTTATACGATGTTTTTCGCGCGAAACATTCGTTACATGAATTGAACGTGTTCATACTTGCCATGTGTGCCTATAAAGAATTCCGCTCAACTCTCAAATCCATGCCCTGAAACGCCTAGTAGAAAGGCAACATTCTGAACAGGCTCTTGTTTCGTAACCAGCCGTATAATTGAAATTTGATTCACCCACTTAGACCAGGTCAAAGTAACTTGCCTTTCGCAATATGTCCCATTGGCTCTTTGTGCATTGCAATGGTGATCCGCCGCTACTATGAATATTCTGCGCAGTTTCTGCTACCAACTTACTTTGCTTATTAGGCATGAAACGATTCTGCTGATAAGGGCTTTTAAAGGGCAGCACTTAGTAGTTCATATAAACACGCAAAGTAATATGTCAACACAAATGGCAATCATACGAATGTAAGTATACCTCCGCCAATATATCCTCGTTAGGAACTTCAGATGTGGCTACGTGTTAAGAAATTGGTTTTCACAAGCAACTGGAAATTAGGCAAATGCGTAATAGCAACAGGCGAGTTTTTTGTAGGAACTTGTGGTGAAATATACATTAACTGCGCAGCGCTACGGAAAGGCAGAAAACAAACTGCATGTTTCGGGAAAGACCACATGTCAACAAAGAAGCTCGGGAAGGGAATATAAATTACAGGGGCTATGACTTTTCAACTGCTGAAAACTTGGTACAGAGAGCGACAAGGTGCTGATTGTAGACAATATTTTTGGAGACCGATTTTAGGACGAAATACCACCAGGTTATTCCTTAAATTACTATAATCACCTGCGGCCTGTTGCTAACTCTAACAAAAGTATTTCGACATTTCCATGCATGGACCTGAGACATCAAGTAGGAACGACGGGGGAGTAAATTCCTCCGGTAAATAAAACTTGACAAAATAGACCCAGGTTGTGCGCTCGTGAAAACTAAATGCTTTGAAAAGCAAACTGAAATTGCCGCTTCCTCTGTCAACAAGTGGCTGATAAACTCATTTTTTCTCGACTGACATTTGTCAGTCTGTTTGTTGTTTGGCTACTTACCTCTTTTTCGTGTGCTACTGTAATACCGGCAGTCCCTCTCGCACATATAAGGACGTCTCATAAACAAACACTGATATCAGGGACCCGCCTTTGGTAAATGTTGCGGCTACAAACTGCGTGAGGCCGCCTTCACATAACAAATTTGTCCAGAGGCTTCCCAGAAAAATGAGCGGCCTTTCTTAAGGAACAAAATGTTGAAATGCAACGGTTTTTTGCATTCAGCGTCGGTAAACGTCGTAGCCCCAAATTCAAACTGCGATTGTGTCGGAATGTCACAATCGGTTACACGGTGGCTTCAAAACACGATATATTCAGGTTGCATTCCGACATTGAAAAACGACTTTTTCTTAAGTCGCTGATCCAGCTTTGTATATTACCATCATTGTCCTGTGAAAGCCCGTCTGTAAAGTGGTCTCTTTTTGCACTGTGTTTTTACACGGACGACCTAAGCCATCAGTACGGCATCAAATCTCCGCTTTAAAAAAAGTAATTCTGTTTGGACTGAGGAACCTGAAATCTCAAAAAATAGCGAGGCGCAACACAGATTGCTACTATTTTTCGCGGAAATGACGTGGCCGAGCCAGAAACTTAGCAAAATGTATCCTCTAGCTGCTGTTTTAGCGGAATATTACACACACAATAAACGCTAAATATAGGTTACTATAAAGAAAATACGGCTACTTTATAAGACAGACAAGCGATGTTTCGGACGCATGTGTTCTCCCTCTTATGAAATCCACCATTCTCTGCAGTGGGTAAGCCGCAGTTTTTACAAAGTGAAGTAATGGGAATATTCTATTTTGTCACTGAACTTTGAAAAAGGGGCGCGATGCGGGGTAGCCACGTGACACTGCTGTGCGCATACGGTAAAAGCTCGTTAATATGAACTCGGTTAATTCATACTTCCGGTTAATTCGAACTCACGCCCTTGTCCCGGAACAGCCCTGTATATTTCAATGCGGGAAAACTCGCCATAATTCAAATATGTCACTATTCAGAACGGTTAATTCGAACTATGATCCCCTGGTTTCCATCGCTCCTGGCAGAAATTGTCGGCCCAGCATGATTACAATGTGTCGCCAATCCAAACCAAACCAAATTTACTACAGATGCAAAACAACGTAACAGAAAAACATCAGCGTGGCGCGCGCGCTACCCTCCTGCAACAGATTATTTTGTTTCTACAGAGGGCGCTGCGCCAAGGAGCCAGTGTTCCGCCGCATGCTATTATTATTCCCGATACAGTATTTACGAAATCACCTGCCAGAAAGCTGTAGTAGCGCCTGATTCGATAACGAGTCCAGTGGTGGCTTTTTTGTGTTCTGCAGCCACAGTGTGGGCAATTTTTATTTATTGTAGTGGCCGCCCGCTTACACGAACTCTGCTTAATTCGAACAACTTGATGGTCCCCTTCGAGTTTAAATTAACGAGCTGTTAGTGTACAAGCAACTCCTTCAGTTTCAATTCCCGATTCAAAAACCACCTGAAGCCTTCTGAGACTGAATTTTGAATTGTTTAGGGTCGGGACAAATCCTTGATGCCTGTTTGCGTCTCACGTACAGTAAGGATCAGTTAAAAGTATCTTCCCGCACCGCTTACTGCCAAAGTTGCCAGCATGCGTAAGGCCAGTAGATAGAAAAATTCGGCTTTCAAACATTTACGGCACCATGAAAAGAATCGCTTTGATTAAGAGTGTTTTAGGTGACGCCTAAATAGAGCGGATACTCAACAACAAATGGTTGTGTGTGTCTATAACAGACCCCGAAGCTCAATGGATACAGGGGCCGTACTACGGTGATCACCCTCAGGGGTAACGCAAGACAGCCTACCGCGAAACGCTACTAAAGCATCCTAACCGCGCCTGCAGAAGTAACGCGCATGCACTTTTGGGGGGTGGGGGGGCAAGGATATTAGAGATCTAGATTGTTTATGGAGTTTAAAGAGGCGAAGACACGCAGGGTATGCGGCGCTCTGTATTGAAGGAACCTCGATAAATTTATACCGCTTCGGTTTCTTTAACGTGCGCCGAAACCTCGACCCACGGGTGTCGGGGTTTCGGGTGGTGCGGCCGGAAAGACATAGACAATGAAGATCCAGACGCGCGCATCGCGTCATCATGCGGCAGGGCATCGTCTGCTGCTTGCAAGCTGGAAGCGTCAAAAAAGCCTTCGAAGTTCGCAGTAGCCGTAAACGGCAATCATGAATAGCGCGGCGCTGAAAGAAAAATTATCGATTTCTTTTCTGTGCAGACGAAATGCTTGAAACAGCGAAGCAAGAAAATAGTGCGGTCTTTTCCTAAAACACACATAGTCCTGCAGCCACCAAGATAGCTTGTGCTAGCTGTAATGGCGAGCTCTCAGGTATGCTGCCGCCAAACACTTCAACCAACGTGGTCTACAGGTCTATCGGCCTACTACAGCGCAGTTTATTGACAATCAAATGCGCGAGCAAAGAAGCATCGCAGCCACAGTTCTCGCTGCCTCAAAGACAGTATTATGTGGTCTCATATTTTTTGTATATAAAGTGCTGCACAGTAGCTAGCAGACAAAAACAATGCACGTTATTGGGACCTCTTTGCGATAGTTACGGTAATGTCTGCCGTTCCAAGCCAAAGCATAAATATCATGGTAATGAAAGCGTCCTTAACAGCGGTCGATATCATGTCATTACACTGCGGCAGGAATCTTTGATAGCAGTGACTCTTGCAGCTAAGGCAAGAGCGAACACTTTTTCCCAGACGCTCCCGCTCTGCAAGCACTGCAGCCTGCATCTAGCCATCGCTGGACGAGGGCATGCGTCTCCGTTTTATGCTGCCTTTATTAGCATTTCATCAGAAACGTTTTGTTCTAGTGCGGCAAGTAAAAATCCAAGAATACAGCTCCCACCTTCGCCCTAAACGCGACACGAACCCGGCGACGTATGAACAGTGCCTGGCGACACCTTGTTTTGGGAAGCCACGTATGACAGCGAATAGTGCGAACACTTTATATTTGACCAATTGCATGTTGTTTCCGAGGATGGATCAAACTTGCTGTTCACCCTTCAAAATCCGCAGCAGCACCCGATCACTTGATGCAAGACGTGCGCCAGGTAAGCACGGAATCAAATGGGCGATGCTTCGCACCCTGGACGAACGACAAAAAGAAAAATTGCTAGAAGAGCTCAACATGGACTGAACAAGCTGCCTCATGTCTGACAAGTGGCGGCACTCTGTAGTGCACGCTATTCCTAAACAAGGGAAGCCTACTGACAGACTTGGCAACTTGTGACCATCTCACTCACGTCTACGTCTACTCCGTCAAACTGCTTGAACGAATGGTGCTTACTAAACTCAACCACCGTTTGGAATACGTGAAACCAGATTTCTTCAACCCTGGCCAGACCAGGCTTCGCAAGGGACTGCGCACCTATGACAGCATACATCTGATAAAGGCAGCTTTTAAGCGTAGACACGGGTGGGTCCGCCAGGTTCCCGGGCGCTTTGTGGCAGTCATTCTTCAGAAAGCTTTCAATACGGTCAGACATGACTACCGGCTTGAGGCACTGGCTGAGACACGTGCGAGCCCCACATTAGGACCCTTGTACGAGCTTTCATGTGACATCGAACCTTCCAGATTGCTGCTTCAACAACGGGCGTCACCTCGCCCAATGTATGGCATGCTTCCGCAGTACGAGTATCTCAAGGAGCCATCATACCGCCTACCATCTTAAACATTGCGATTGCTAAGAAGGTACCTGGTAGCTTGTTAGGATAGCACCGGGCCTCGGCTCGACTGCCTACACGGAGGATGTCACCAGGGCGTGCAGTGGTGGAGTCGGTGGAGTGTACCTCCACCTAAGCTAGGGGGACTGCTGTTCAAACAGCCCTCGACACGCCCTCAGAATATCTCAGACCAACGGGCATGAGAGTGTCTCTAACAAAGACGCAGTGCCTGGGCATTCGGGGCTCTGAAGCTGAGCGTGCCCAGGTCCACCCTACCCTGAATGGAAACACCGTTTCGCGAACTACAGATGGCTGGACTCGAATACAAGGCATTCCCTCTCACGAAAAGGGCACTCCCAAAGAGTGGATATCGCAACTCCGAAAGTCGAGGAAGCCGATTCTGCATGTAGTACTAAGGATCGGCCGCCGCTTCGGTGGTGCTTGCACCGAAGTACTGCGAACGCTCGTTACCACGGTCCTCACAGCTAAGGCCTGCTACGGAGCCATGGCCATTGAC
The DNA here is from genome assembly GCA_013339765.2 of Haemaphysalis longicornis. NCBI lineage: Eukaryota > Metazoa > Arthropoda > Arachnida > Ixodida > Ixodidae > Haemaphysalis > Haemaphysalis longicornis. Next base: position 73,400,856 of record CM023453.1, read on the forward strand.
ATAACCCAGGCACAATGGCTCATCTAGAAGTCTTGCACCGAGACTCCATTTGCGTATTCACCGGCCTCCGATACCACGCAAAAGTTGAGGACATACATAGGTACGCCCAACTCTTCCCCTTGGCGGCCACGCTCGCTGCCGGAAGAGACAGCATTGCTTCGAGGCGCACTCTAAGGAATTCTGCCAAGCGTGTCATACGCCTTGCTGATGAATGGGTCAGTCCCGAGCTACCCCCACTACCGCTTACGAGACCATCGTGGGAGGACAGGCTCATTACTTGACCAAAACCGCTGCCACGGAGTCGCAACAAGACGCGTCACACGCGGAAACGTGGGCTCGTGCACGCACCAACAATGACCCCGAGCTTCAGGCAACTACTGTTTACACAAATGCCGCTTCGAATTAGGAGACACGGGAGGCCACCCTTGCAGTGGTAACACCCTTTCGGTCAAACAGAGGGTCACAGGCCTACAAATATCACGAGCCTATGTGCACACAACTAGAGCTCCATGCCTTGTGGATGGCGGCACTCGTGGTCCGCACAGAGGCTATGTGATGTTTGTAGACGAGCGACAGGAAATCACCCTAATTTATGACAACACAAAAGCCATCGAACTGCTCCACGGACAAAGCATCGATGGTTCAGAATACCATCTTATTGAGAAGGAGTGCAGAGCACGAAGAAATAACCACAATGTCCCGACATGCATTAACTGGGTGAGGGGACAGGCGGGTAGCCTCGGAAACGCGTGTGCCCACGCGATGCCGAGCGCGCAAAATTCTTCGCTCTACACGCTTCCCGCACATCGAGTGCCACTACTGAGTGACGTTCACACTGTCAGCCTCCTTGAACAAGATAAAAAAGAAGAAAGAAAAACCAGAGACATGACTCCCCAAATTGACCACCCTCTCCTAAAGGAATTCCCCAGAGAGGCTCAAGTTCTGACCAACAAGGACCGCAAAGGGGCCGCTCTTATTGAGGATGTGTTGCACAAATGGCGCTCCTACATTAGGTGCCGGGACGTAGGAACTCAGAAAAACGCGACGGTTCCGCCTCTATCATCGGCCCACCGTACCCCTGCCCGTTTTGAAAAAAAACTCCACAGTAAAGCAGGACACTTGACACCTCCTGTGAGTATTTGGGGGCCTCCTAAACTACAAGGCCGACACGCCCAACAGGTGCCATCATACGAAGAGTAGACGACGCCCACGAATCCCAATCATGCCAAGGACATATTGCTGTCTCTGTGGAGGTTCGCCAGAGTTAGGCGCAGTCACAAGAATTTAAGGCCTAGATCAACCCTGCACCCCCTTCCAAACAGCCCCCTCCTTATTTAAGCCACTGGCCACCCCAAACCCATGCGTTAAGCGTATGGAATGCACACCTGAGAGTTGCTGTGCGTATTCTATATAACTGGGGCGTACCTCCAGAGTAGCACAGACTCGGAGTGTAGGATTGGCCAACCAGAGAATCCATGACGAGAAAGCGTCACGTTAAACCATAGTCGTCGTAAGACGGAGGGGTGGATAATTTTTTTTACAAGTCGTCAGCATGTAAAGCATTGTGATATAATCCTATATTCCTCTTCGAGCAGACACAGTGTTCTTCGTCTGACACCTTGCTTGAACAGCCTAGAAAAAAGAATGCAATCAGAACAGCTCATTGACGACCATGAAAATTGGTAGGCAGTGCCACATTATATAAACGGTAATTGTTTCTTGCTTCACGATCACTAAATATAAATGGTTTTGCTACACCAACTACGGGATTGTGTGCGGATTCCACATGCATTCTCACTTATAGGGGTGTTCTGCAATATACGTCATTGACTTTAATAAAACCGTTTTGCAATATCTTACAACTTGTGTGCGTTACTCCTACGGTATATTACGTTTCAGTACTGTTCAGTGTAAGCGTGCAGGATTGAAATAACCAACACTGGCTACCTCTTGCTCAATCTCGGAGTGAACCCCGTAAAATAACTGATTGACAGTTTATCGTTCGGCTTTTGTTCTACGTTGCACCAATCATTTGAAGCGTTTTGGACCATAAGCTCCAAGCTGCGCGCATGCGGTATCTGCGAAGTTCAGTTTCGAAGTCACTACAGCCCGGACGCTTCCTATTGTATGAAGCGCCATGTAGATGTTTGCATTAAACACTGCCGCAGCCTTCTTGGACAACTACTAAATCTGGGTGGCTGTAAGGGCTCCCTTGACCAAGAAAGTAGTTTCGCTTTTTATAACGCTTCCATCCTGAGTGCAAGCACGAGAAATTTTACTTGTTATGTTCCCCCAGGTTTATTATGGAAAATGCTCCCTTATACTATTACTAAGTATTTGTGCTAAATTTAAAGGTGGTGGTTTTATTTTTGTAAGCTCGGTATAGGTAAAATCGCGGATCCTATCCCCACCACCAATAAAAATGTTCTGCATCTTACCGCAGGTCTCCAGCCGGCGGTGACTGAAAAATGGCATTACTAACCTAAAGTCCTAAACGTCAGTGACTGCTGTCAGGTGCGCGGGCTGGGCGAGAACATAAAGGTATCCATTGCACCATAGCGCACGGTAGGTCCATTTGTGCCTGTGCGGAATGCGCTGCGCAGTAAGTGGGCCGGGTGGCTCACTGAGATTTGCTCATCGCCGAGTACATTAAGCATTTTGAGCTACTAGCTCAAAGTTAAAGCTGACTCTTTTTCCGCTTTAATATGTACATCTTTCCTCAGCACGCGTACAGAAACCGAGATCCCGCCTGTCGGCACAGTGAAACGCGAATTTCCAAAAGACCGATCGCCGTGTTAGGAAAGAAAGAAACCTGTTGTGGCTGTAGTCGTGTGGTATAAGTGGACGCCGCTGCAAACAGTACATAGAAAAGACGTTAGGTTCTTGTGCGACTTGCGCCCGGGCCTTTATAGAAGAAACCAAGCGTGTTACAACCGCGTTTGTTGAACGCGCTGGGACAAAAGTTCTTCAAGTGCGTTCAACACGACTGGTAAACTTCATGGTATGTTATCAGAATAGGTGAAAGTAGGCGTGCCAAATTGCGGTTCTTAGGTCTCTGTGGCTTCAATTGTAACCAGTCCGTCTGTTGAAATATTTGTCGTCAAAAGGTGCACTAACTGGAATAAAAAGGAGCACCTAGTACGTAGTAATAAAATGTTATGAATATCATACCTGTTACACTTGAACGTACGCATGCAGACCTAAATACCCCAATAATTGTACTCACCCGTGGTGCCCTCTGATGTGTTGCTGAATAAGTTCGCGTAATTGAGGGTTAGATGCGGACGAATAAGGCCACGTGCGCGAGTTTACACGCGCATATTAACTCCGCCAAACGCGTGATTCTCCGGCCTGTTCGGTAGCTTTTATCAGCAGTAGTGAATACCCGCACGCTATGGCATTTTGAAAATTTAATTCTGAGAGGGATGACCAAAGGGGTCCGAGAAATCTAGCGAGCGGTTATCAGGTGGCTTGGGTTTTTTCTAGAAGTGGGGTCTGAATTCTCTGTACTCATTCGTGGGCTTCAAGTCATTTACAGAGGATTACTTGGCGTTCCCACCTCCGAGGTAACCCAGGTGTAGACAGCTTCCCCTGATAGCACGCGCTACTCAGAGACTGGAAATCTGTTTTGTACCTTGAAAATCACTCTAAATAAGGCTTTAAACGCTTCTCTTTATCTGACTACTGACCGCGAAAGTATTTTCTATATCCTGAAATGCTTCAGGTTTTTTTGTTGGAATGTGTGCCCAAACTTGTTGATGGTTTGTCTCTGTCACTTTCGTTATATTGTTACCCCTTGTTTGGTTCTAAACGCAGTTATGCAAGAACCAAAAATTTTTATTGTGCTTTCAAGCTTTTACTTTACAAACTGGGCTTATCCACCTTCAACAGTGGCCCATTTTTAATATTATATTGCGACCCACCGGACAGTCTACTGTCGAAGATGTTCGCATATTAACTATTTCTGTTTTGCGTTCAGCCACCCAACAGGATCACTACAAAAACGTAATGTAAATGCCACTCACTGCATCTGATTCTTTAACAACCTCACATATAAACATACGTGGCTGGACATCAAAGGCGTGTGCTGAAAATTTGAAATCAATCACGTAGTCCACACTTCAGAAAGGACAACGTTGCGCAAGCCGGGTGCCCTTCGTGCCCGTTCAAAACGACAAGTACCAAAGTACCACAAAGAAGCATAGACTATGAACACAGGCCTGACTCGAATTGTCTGCCGCAGGAAGCCCTGTTGGGAGGTGGACTTTCCGAGTGTCTCTGCAGCGTATTTGGCGGGCTCGTGCAGCATGTGAAGCTGGTTCCGACACTTCATCGAACGCCGTTTCATCGAATAGTGTCTCTTCAAACGCCGTTTATTTGCGTCCCACAAAAGATAAAAGGCAGCTATAACTGCACAATGGAAGTGTTTCCGCAAGCTTGCTGACATCGGCGTAAAAACGCTCAATAGATACGGCTCTACAAGACTCATATACGGTGCTCACAAGCATGTTCGTTGTCCCGATGTGAGCATGTATGTCCTGAGAAATTGTATTTGTGGCGGCGAGGGCGCGTTTCGCGGATATCGTGCAATTGGCCACTTTTCCCATGGTTGGTGGTATATATAGCAGATATTTTACCCCGAAACGTTAGCTTACGCACAAGGGAGTTCACTACGACAATCCGCGGAAAAGCGCCGCTCTGCATCGATGGCTACGCGAGTGTTTGCGACAAGAAAGTTCTACAGAACTCTACTGGAAGGGCAAGCGTTACGGACCCTGCAGGGGACGCGTGGTAACTCACTATTACATAGATCTAAGAGCGCACAATTTGGAAGTCTTCAAAGAACAAAACCATGTTCCAGACAGCGCAAGGGTTCAAGTGTTTCAGGCTAATCAGGAAATCAAGTGGATGATTTCCCCCCAGCGGCTCCGGAGCGATTTTTCTGGTTTGAGAATACCTACATCGTGGGCAAAGCACGTCAACTGCCGGACGGCGTTGTGATTCGCGGACACCACCACGATTTTCTTAAGAGTCGTGGTGTGCCCAGCCTTTGATAGCTACAGGGGAGCCAGGGGAAATATTGCCGTAGAGAGCTGCACAGCCACTTCCTCAAAGTTGTGGGCACGCGGTTTCAGCCGTTTTCTCAACCGCATTCAGCAAGAACACCAAGCGACTAAAGGCAAAATAAAATTCCTGTACGAAGCGAGGAGCCGCCAAAGCAAAAAAGAGCAGTCCTTGCACGAGATGAAAGCATCATGCGCATTTGCCTGCATGTCCGACAAATGCTGGTCGAAGATTTCTGAACAGCGATAGGTCTTAACCTGCAAGACTGAGTATTTGAAAGATTGACCGAAAGATTGAATGCTTTAGTGTTTTATCTGTCAGTTTTTCATCCATCTTTCGTCATTTGTTATTGATTGATTTTGCTTTAACAAACCTAAGTTATTTTATGCTTTGGTGTCATCTTCGTTCGTTTGCTGTGTGAAATCTATTTGGCACGAAACCACGTTTATGATTGAGGACCCATTGGCAAAATTTTTTGAACTCGGGAAGGTAGGCGACTGGCTTGCGATGAAGCCATGAAGTGGTTTCAAAGAAGCCGCTAAAGCCCGGACAAAATGTCAAAATTTTTGATGCACAAATGGCAGCGCGTGCGTTTTGATAAAACGGGCCTCGCGTATTCGATAAAACGGCATTCTACGTAACCGCTTCAATGAAACGGGCTTGCCTTTTATGAAATGGAGCTTGATAAAACGGCGTTCGATAAACTCTCCCGGACCCATGTCAAGCACGTTGCAGATTGGTGACCTTTGAGGATGGACCAGGAAGCAGAGTGACGAAGCGTGATGTTGGTTGCGTGGGCAAAAATAGTTATCTTGCATCAAGCAAAACTTTCATGTCATCGCTTCCAGCAGCTAAACCTCAGCCTTCGCTGCCAAATATTAACATCGTTTGAAACAGAAGCCGTGCAGTATGCAGCTTGGTAGTTGGTATCATTGCCGAAGTCACACCAGATTTTACGGTTGTCGTCTGAATTGTGGAAAAGGTATATGTTTGAAAGTCTGTGTACATAGGAGAGAGTCTGTTACACCTGTTGCGTATCATTTCTGCTTGTACAACTATGACGAATTGCTACGCATTTCACCCGGCTTTTAATCTGGACGCCTACAACAATAAGGGTGTTCTGGATACACTTATTCTGGAAGAAGCTGAGGAAGCGATTTGGCAAGCTTTCTTCTTGTTGTCAAACATTATGTCGTCTGAGCAGCTTCTTACAAGAACACGCACGAGCATTGAGGCGTACGACGTAGTTGATACGTTCAATAGAGTGAGAGCTCCAATGTGGTTCATGACTGTAGTTAACCCTTTTTAAAGCGGCAATGTTCGACGAGTAAAACACCTTGCAGGTACCATAGGCGCTAAAGAAATGCTGCTCAGTAATTTTAAGATACCTTTGGCACCATGATATCAAACCATTGTAGCGGATGAAGTTGCCACAGTGGCTGCTGCATACCTTTTAAGGAAGGCCCGCGAAGAGTGGAACGAATTGATTAGCTGATGTTTTTGATATGGCAGGTGGTGGCTTGAAATTGTTGCTTATGTCGAGGAGCCGAGGCTTAGCCCCGTTGTTAGTCATGGTATATAGTTCAATTGACATCAAGGTATTTCCGAAAACTGAATGTACGACCGCAGCATTTTTGCTCAACAGTACATTTTAGGTTTAAATTGTATACCTTATTGGGTTTTCCATATTTTACACAGGGCAGCATTTCTGATCAGGCCAAGATTACGTTATGCATCAGTTGTCCCCTTAACCTTCATATTTAAAGTTGAATGTGGAGCATATTTACCACACACGTCTTACAGTTTCCAACAGGGACAAACGATTTCGTTTCCATGTATTGTGTATCCGTCTACAGATTTACTGATGCCAAATATTTGTGCACTTTTAGTTTTCCTCGGCGAATTTCTTTCTTGGAACCATGCCCCTTCAAAAGGTAAAGGCTTTCTGATGTTGGTATCGACGTAGTATACCCGAAGCCTTCTATCGAAAGTCTTGCGTCCGCCTAAATTCCTCGTTCCGCCAAGGGCACCAAGGATGGCCCGTTGCAGCGGAGGCCTGCGGAATAGACTCTACCGCGGCAATTAGAATTACTGCGGCTCGACGGGTTTTGTGGCCTCCTTAACATGTAGGTACCTTATAGATGTGCAGCAATGTTTGCATGTTTTTGGAATGTCTTAGGGTTTCCTGTCGTGCCTTCAACATTTTATGAGTTAAAGACATTCTTCGACCTCTTTCTTTGCTTCTGTATGCGGTTGGGAGATGTTTACTAGCATACGGCGTCGCGCCCACCTTCCATTCTGTAGCAGATTGCTATCTTGAGGTGTGTGCAACTGTTGTGTGCTCTTTTATATTATTCTCTTTGAGGTTTTGTACAAAAACAGTTTCGATGAACTATCTATGAGAGCCGTATAATAAGAGTTCGTAGAGGTTTATCAGTTAGGATGCCAGGAAAGCACATGTAAATAAGCTGCTAGAATTGTAACAGACATCGCAACAGTTTCAAGTACGGTGTTTGTTTAGATGGTGTGACACGATAAATATTTTGGGTAACGATAGCTACACCCCCAGGAGAGCATGTGCTACCGTTGACGTACTTCATAGAGGCATATGATTCTTGGTTGATCTGAACGCAGTACTTCACGCGTATGACCAAGATTTTAAGAGCACAGGTTTAGGAGGCATTGGAAAAAAGGTGACGTTTTTCTTCGCAATTAGGGAAGTTCACCTCTCTGTGCACATTTTTCATATTCACACTTATTTAATAGGGTTTTGTTTCTGACTAAAAGACAGCTTTTCCGTACGCAAGCAGTAAGTGACCACGTCCCATTTTAGAATGTTCCCCTGGTTTATTGTTATTTTTCACCAAGAAACTCCCAGCTCCATATCAAAACGCTAGTCTAGAGCCAGCTGCATTAACAAATTATTTGGCAATCATTGCATAGCTGATTTTTCAACGAAGGCAGTCCAAATAAGCTGTGCTCGTTTTTTCCACAATTGTGTCAGAGCCGCGTGCCAGAAAATATCTTTGTTGGGCTTCATACTGTCAAGATTGCTATAATGTATGCTGTTCTTTTAGAAATGCTGTTCTTTTAGCCAGCATTTAGAAATAATTCGAGACGAACCATGGGTGCAACACCACCGCCAACTGGCTGAAAATGGTTGACCACAAGGAAGGACTCTTTGCAAACAGAGATCTACAGCAGCCTACAAAATAGGCAAGGCCGGTAAGACGACAGCCTCAAAAGTGAAAAAGTGGCTTCGACGATGATTACGAAGCTGGTTCGTACTAAATAAATGACTCGAGTGGTGTTCGTGACCAAAAAAAAGTATTGTTTGTACCTCTTTTTCTATTTTAACTTTAATTATCTCAACACAGTGTTTTTAAAACAATAGTAGCATTATTTCCTATATCTTCCAGGATAACCGGCTGATTCTTTTTTCTTGTCTTCTGCATACGTTGTCACATCTACTGTGCCAGAATTGAAGATATGTACAAAAGAATTTTTTGTTAGAGAAGTTTCAATATGTAAATTAGGCCGATATTTTGGTACTGGCGGAAAAATATTATTAAAAGTTTTCATTTTAACCAGATTTTCAATACTTCTGGTGCAGTTAAAACAGCGCTAAATTTGCCAGAAAATGATGTATGCATTATATATGGTACATTTAGTAGATACAGAGAAAAATCTACCTCGAAATGGCCAAAAATGCATGCAGGTATGGCCAAAATATGGCAAAATGCATGGTCAAAAATATGCATGGCCAAATTATGGCAAAAATACATGGGATGGCATGGCCTGTGTCCTTAAGACGTCCCTTAATTCTGCTCTTTTAAGTTTTATGGAAATAGTTTACCGTGCAAAGCGCGGGATAATATCGCAGCACACATTGCGCATTCAGAAGATGACCTTGACTCTAAAAATTTGCCCCGCATCTGCTCACTTTGTTGTGAATAACGCATAAAGCCGATAGTCCGCCTGCTAACCGCGACAGGAATATCCATTCAGTTTTACCGTGTTCGACACTAACGCCAACGCCCTTCTCCACACGTGTTCTACGCGCCTCGAGGTCTAGATGTGTCGCGCGGGAATGACGGAGTACAATTTTACTGCAGTACAAGTGCAAGTAGAAACACGAAACGCACGCGCCTTGTACGTTAAACTAGCGCGCAATTTAAGGAGTAATTCACGACTGAGTACGATTTGAGTACGATACTAGTACCTTACAAATGGCGAAATGCGCCAGCAAAGACTGGCGAGTGAGTAATTGGGCCACCTGGCAGCTGCCGTATAAAACGCACGACCGTTCGTACCCAGGAACACTGCCAGATGGCGCCAGCAGTACCGCAGCGGTGCCATCGCGTTCCGTTTTTTTTTTCACGGGCAATTCGGCGAGAATTCTTGTAGCGTAGCTACACTGGGCGAGGTTGAGCAGTTTCGCGTGGACCTTGAACTGCCGCGCTGCGCAAGCGCGAGGAGCATGGGATTGGATTGGATTACATTGGATTGTATTGGATTTGATAGAAATATAATCCAATTGGAGTACGCGTGTGGAGAATTGGTTCTGCACATTCGCCGGTCGGCGCATTCCAGAGTAGGGACATCATAGCCACGGCAGATGAACTGGCGCTGGCGCGTGCCCAGTTGTGCGCCTCCGTTGCGCAGTAGCCAACTCTGACGCTGCTGTGGAGTAGCTGGAAAGCCATTTCGCGTGGGTCCTGGAGAGCCGTGCTGCGCATGCGCGAGGAGCAGTGACTGGACAGGACTGGACCGGACTGGACTCGACTGGTCTGGATTGGAGTAGACATGACTGGACTGGACGCCTGTGGCAAATCTGCGTGAGCGATTGCATCACTCACGCTATCGCGTCAGAAAATGTTTGTTTTGTTAGGGTTAAAGGTGAGCTTGCTTTCTACAGCAGCTATGGATACAGCTACTCGAACTGTGAATACATTCGTCTGATGGGGCACTGTTGCACTTTTAAAATACCATGCGGGTGTCTTTTGTAGAGCTGTGGCTATTAAATATGCAAGCTTCTAGTGCTTTTGGAGAAAACTCCACATTCAAGTAAGAAATTGTAAATGTAATTAATGTCTTTATTTAGGTCAGTGTTGTCCACGAAGCCGGAGATGGTGAGGCTTTAACACGTCAGATACCGCTGTGGCCCCCGATATGCACGAATCGCTGTGGGCCTGCAGTTAGGCAGCATCTTGTTCACAGAAAACAGGAATGCCTATATTATGACATAAATGGTGGTTACACTTCACGTAACAATGTAAGTTCTACAATAATGCCTCGACACCACTCTTTCCCGATACTGAACCTTAGCACACACTTTTCGTAATGACGTTATACATGCCTTTATAGTTTTTTCTTGGTAATGCCATCCTGGTGCCTTCTAAGGAAGGATCCACAATCGTTTTGCATAACTAACCAAGGTTGCATCTAAATACGCCGCAAACACGGGCGAGTGTTCACTCCAAGGCGTCCCGGGACCTACAGTCATTCTGTGTGCCACGAATGACTATAGAATTTACTTCATTTCTCTAATATTCTTACAAGAATGAACCTATGGTATATTGAATCACAGAAACCACATACTACACAGGTAAGGCGCATTCGATTGATACTGCGAAACTTTTCGGATAACAGAAGTCGTCGATGATGCCTTCCCAGCAAAAAACGGGAAAATATCGCGTGTCAGACTGAGTGCAGGATCCCTGCTTACGACCCAACTTAGAGCAATGTTTCATTACAAACAAGGGTAGTGAGCAAGGCACTCGGGGTAACTTTTAGACCAGTTGTGCAGAATGTAGAAATCTATAATGTAGAAAGAAATCTTTCCTGCGCCAACAGAAAGCTCAGCGGGAAACTATTGTGGCAGACACAGGATTTAAAAAATGTAGAAGAAGTCACTACATAAAAGCTTCTAACGTAAACGTTAGTGATATCGAAATGAAATAGAAAACGTTTGACCTGTTCCAGTATATGCCAACGATGCATGTTAGTGAGGATGGTTATTGCAACACCTTTTTCAGTGGGCTTGAAGTTGATATTGTTTTGTGGAATGTGCTCAGTTAAAGTTATACGATGTCTTTCGCGCAAAACATTCGTTACATGAATTGAACGTGTTCCTACTTGCCATGTGTGCCTATAAAGAATTCCGCTCAACTCTCAAATCCATGCCCTGAAACGACTAGTATAAAGGCAACATTCTGAACAGGCTCTTGTTTCGTAACCAGCCGTATAATTGAAATTTGATTCACCCACTTAGACCAGGTCAAAGTAACTTGCCTTTCGCAATATGTCCCATTGGCTCTTTGTGCATTGCAATGGTGATCCGCCGCTACTATGAATATTCTGCGCAGTTTCTGCTACCAACTTACTTTGCTTATTAGGCATGAAACGATTCTGCTGATAAGGGCTTTTAAAGGGCAGCACTTAGTAGTTCATATAAACACGCAAAGTAATATGTCAACACAAATGGCAATCATACGAATGTAAGTATACCTCCGCCAATATATCCTCGTTAGGAACTTCAGATGTGGCTACGTGTTAAGAAATTGGTTTTCACAAGCAACTGGAAATTAGGCAAATGCGTAATAGCAACAGGCGAGTTTTTTGTAGGAACTTGTGGTGAAATATACATTAACTGCGCAGCGCTACGGAAAGGCAGAAAACAAACTGCATGTTTCGGGAAAGACCACATGTCAACAAAGAAGCTCGGGAAGGGAATATAAATTACAGGGGCTATGACTTTTCAACTGCTGAAAACTTGGTACAGAGAGCGACAAGGTGCTGATTGTAGACAATATTTTTGGAGACCGATTTTAGGACGAAATACCACCAGGTTATTCCTTAAATTACTATAATCACCTGCGGCCTGTTGCTAACTCTAACAAAAGTATTTCGACATTTCCATGCATGGACCTGAGACATCAAGTAGGAACGACGGGGGAGTAAATTCCTCCGGTAAATAAAACTTGACAAAATAGACCCAGGTTGTGCGCTCGTGAAAACTAAATGCTTTGAAAAGCAAACTGAAATTGCCGCTTCCTCTGTCAACAAGTGGCTGATAAACTCATTTTTTCTCGACTGACATTTGTCAGTATGTTTGTTGTTTGGCTACGTATCTCTTTTTCGTGTGCTACTGTAATACCGGCAGTCCCTCTCGCACATATAAGGACGTCTCATAAACAAACACTGATATAAGGGACCCGCCTTTGGTAAATGTTGCGGCTACAAACTGCGTGAGGCCGCCTTCACATAACAAATTTGTCCAGAGGCTTCCCAGAAAAATGAGCGGCCTTTCTTAGGGAAAAAATGTTGAAATGCAATGCTTTTTTGCATTCAGCGTCGGTAAACGTCGTAGCCCCAAATTCAAACTGCGATTGTGTCGGAATGTCACAATCGGTTACACGGTGGCTTCAAAACACGATATATTCAGGTTGCATTCCGACATTGAAAAACGACTTTTTCTTAAGTCGCTGATCCAGCTTTGTATATTACCATCATTGTCCTGTGAAAGCCCGTCTGTAAAGTGGTCTCTTTTTGCACTGTGTTTTTACACGGACGACCTAAGCCATCAGTACGGCATCAAATCTCCGCTTTAAAAAGAGTAATTTTTGGACTGAGGAACCTGAAATCTCAAAAAATAGCGAGGCGCAACACAGATTGCTACTATTTTTCGCGGAAATGACGTGGCCGAGCCAGAAACTTAGCAAAATGTATCCTCTAGCTGCTGTTTTAGCGGAATATTACACACACAATAAACGCTAAATATAGGTTACTATAAAGAAAATACGGCTACTTTATAAGACAGACAAGCGATGTTTCGGACGCATGTGTTCTCCCTCTTATGAAATCCACCATTCTCTGCAGTGGGTAAGCCGCAGTTTTTACAAAGTGAAGTAATGGGAATATTCTATTTTGTCACTGAACTTTGAAAAAGGGGCACGATGCGGGGTAGCCACGTTACACTGCTGTGCGCTTACGGTAAACGCTCGTTAATATGAACTCGGTTAATTCATACTTCTTCGGTTAATTCGAACTCACGCCCTTGTCCCAGAACAGCCCTGTATATTTCAATGCGGGAAAACTCGCCATAATTCAAATATGTCACTATTCAGAACGGTTAATTCGAACTATGATCCCCTGGTTTCCATCGCTCCTGGCAGAAATTGTCGGCCCAGCATGATTACAATGTGTCGCCAATCCAAACCAAACCAAATTTACTATAGATGCAAAACAACGTAATAGAAAAAACATCAGCGTGGCGCGCGCGCGCTACCCTCCTGCAACAGATTATTTTGTTTCTACAGAGGGCGCTGCGCCAAGGAGCCAGTGTTCCGCCGCATGCTATTATTATTCCCGATACACTATTTACGAAATCACCTGCCATTCGATAACGAGTCCAGTGGTGGCTTTTTTGTGTTCTGCAGCCACAGTGTGGGCAATTTTTATTTATTGTAGTGGCCGCCCGCTTACACGAACTCTGCTTAATTCGAACAACTTGATGGTCCCCTTCGAGTTTAAATTAACGAGCTTTTAGTGTACAAGCAACTCCTTCAGTTTCAATTTCCGATTCAAAAACCACCTGAAGCATTTTGAGACTGAATTTTGAATTGTTTAGGGTCTGGACAAATCCTTGATGCCTGTTTGCGTCTCACGTACAGTAAGGATCAGTTAAAAGTATCTTCCCGCACCGCTTACTGCCAAAGTTGCCAGCATGCGTAAGGCCAGTAGATAGAAAAATTCGGCTTTCAAACATTTACGGCACCATGAAAAGAATCGCTTTGATTAAGAGTGTTTTAGGTGACGCCTAAATAGAGCGGATACTCAACAACAAATGGTTGTGTGTGTCTATAACAGACCCCGAAGCTCAATGGATACAGGGGCCGTACTACGGTGATCACCCTCAGGGGTAACGCAAGACAGCCTACCGCGAAACGCTACTAAAGCATCCTAACCGCGCCTGCAGAAGTAACGCGCATGCACTTTTGGGGGGTGGGGGGGCAAGGATATTAGAGATCTAGATTGTTTATGGAGTTTAAAGAGGCGAAGACACGCAGGGTATGCGGCGCTCTGTATTGAAGGAACCTCGATAAATTTATACCGCTTCGGTTTCTTTAACGTGCGCCGAAACCTCGACCCACGGGTGTCGGGGTTTCGGGTGGTGCGGCCGGAAAGACATAGACAATGAAGATCCAGACGCGCGCATCGCGTCATCATGCGGCAGGGCATCGTCTGCTGCTTGCAAGCTGGAAGCGTCAAAAAAGCCTTCGAAGTTCGCAGTAGCCGTAAACGGCAATCATGAATAGCGCGGCGCTGAAAGAAAAATTATCGATTTCTTTTCTGTGCAGACGAAATGCTTGAAACAGCGAAGCAAGAAAATAGTGCGGTCTTTTCCTAAAACACACATAGTCCTGCAGCCACCAAGATAGCTTGTGCTAGCTGTAATGGCGAGCTCTCAGGTATGCTGCCGCCAAACACTTCAACCAACGTGGTCTACAGGTCTATCGGCCTACTACAGCGCAGTTTATTGACAATCAAATGCGCGAGCAAAGAAGCATCGCAGCCACAGTTCTCGCTGCCTCAAAGACAGTATTATGTGGTCTCATATTTTTTGTATATAAAGTGCTGCACAGTAGCTAGCAGACAAAAACAATGCACGTTATTGGGACCTCTTTGCGATAGTTACGGTAATGTCTGCCGTTCCAAGCCAAAAAATAAATATCATGGTAATGAAAGCGTCCTTAACAGCGGTCGATATCATGTCATTACACTGCGGCAGGAATCTTTGATAGCAGTGACTCTTGCAGCTAAGGCAAGAGCGAACACTTTTTCCCAGACGCTCCCGCTCTGCAAGCACTGCAGCCTGCATCTAGCCATCGCTGGACGAGGGCATGCGTCTCCGTTTTATGCTGCCTTTATTAGCATTTCATCAGAAACGTTTTGTTCTAGTGCGGCAAGTAAAAATCCAAGAATACAGCTCCCACCTTCTCCCTAAACGCGACTCGAACCCGGCGACGTATGAACAGTGCCTGGCGACACCTTGTTTTGGGAAGCCACGTATGACAGCGAATAGTGCGAACACTTTATATTTGACCAATTGCATGTTGTTTCCGAGGATGGATCAAACTTGCTGTTCACCCTTCAAAATCCGCAGCAGCACCCGATCACTTGATGCAAGACGTGCGCCAGGTAAGCACGGAATCAAATGGGCGATGCTTCGCACCCTGGACGAACGACAAAAACAAAAATTGCTAGAAGAGCTCAACATGGACTGAACAAGCTGCCTCATGTCTGACAAGTGGCGGCACTCTGTAGTGCACGCTATTCCTAAACAAGGGAAGCCTACTGACAGACGTGGCAACTTGTGACCATCTCACTCACGTCTACGTCTACTCCGTCAAACTGCTTGAACGAATGGTGCTTACTAAACTCAACCACCGTTTGGAATACGTGAAACCAGATTTCTTCAACCCTGGCCAGACCAGGCTTCGCAAGGGACTGCGCACCTATGACAGCATACATCTGATAAAGGCAGCTTTTAAGCGTAGACACGGGTGGGTCCGCCAGGTTCCCGGGCGCTTTGTGGCAGTCATTCTTCAGAAAGCTTTCAATACGGTCAGACATGACTACCGGCTTGAGGCATTGGCTGAGACAGGTGCGAGCCCCACATTAGGACCCTTGTACGAGCTTTCATGTGACATCGAACCTTCCAGATTGCTGCTTCAACAACGGGCGTCACCTCGCCCAATGTATGGCATGCTTCCGCAGTAGGAGTACCTCAAGGAGCCATCATACCGCCTACCATCTTAAACATTGCGATTGCTAAGAAGGTACCTGGTAGCTTGTTAGGATAGCACCGGGCCTCGGCTCGACTGCCTACACGGAGGATGTCACCAGGGCGTGCAGTGGTGGAGTCGGTGGAGTGTACCTCCACCTAAGCTAGGGGGACTGCTGTTCAAACAGCCCTCGACACGCCCTCAGAATATCTCAGACCAACGGGCATGAGAGTGTCTCTAACACAGACGCAGTGCCTGGGCACTCGGGGCTCTGAAGCTGAGCGTGCCCAGGTCCACCCTACCCTGAATGGATACACCGTTTCGCGAACTACAGATGGCTGGACTCGAATACAAGGCATTTCCTCTCACAAAAAGGGCACTCCCAAAGGGTGGATATCGCAACTCCGACAGTCGAGGAAGCCGATTCTGCATGTAGTACTAAGGATCGGCAGCGGCTTCGGTGGTGCTTGCACCGAAGTACTGCGAACGCTCGTTACCACGGTCCTCACAGCTAAGGCCTGCTACGGAGCCATGGCCATTGACATAACCCAGGCACAATGGCTCATCTAGAAGTCTTGCACCGAGACTCCATTTGCGTATTCACCGGCCTCCGATACCACGCAAAAGTTGAGGACATACATAGGTACGCCCAACTCTTCCCCTTGGCGGCCACGCTCGCTGCCGGAAGAGACAGCATTGCTTCGAGGCGCACTCGAAGGAATTCTGCCAAGCGTGTCATACGCTTTGCTGATGAATGGGTCCGTCCCGAGCTACCCCCACTACCGCTTACGAGACCATCGTGGGAGGACAGGCTCATTACTTGACCAAAACCGCTGCCACGGAGTCGCAACAAGACGCGTCACACGCGGAAACGTGGGCTCGTGCACGCACCAACAATGACCCCGAGCTTCAGGCAACTACTGTTTACACAAATGCCGCTTCGAATTAGGAGACACGGGAGGCCACCCTTGCAGTGGTAACACCCTTTCGGTCAAACAGAGGGTCACAGGCCTACAAATATCACGAGCCTATGTGCACACAACTAGAGCTCCATGCCTTGTGGATGGCGGCACTCGTGGTTCGCACAGAGGCTATGTGATGTTTGTAGACGAGCGACAGGAAATCACCCTAATTTATGACAACACAAAAGCCATCGAACTGCTCCACGGACAAAGCATCGATGGTTCAGAATACCATCTTATTGAGAAGGAGTGCAGAGCACGAAGAAATAACCACAATGTCCCGACATGCATTAACTGGGTGAGGGGACAGGCGGGTAGCCTCGGAAACGCGTGTGCCCACGCGATGCCGAGCGCGCAAAATTCTTCGCTCTACACGCTTCCCGCACATCGAGTGCCACTACTGAGTGACGTTCACACTGTCAGCCTCCTTGAACAAGATAAAAAAGAAGAAAGAAAAACCAGAGACATGACTCCCCAAATTGACCACCCTCTCCTAAAGGAATTCCCCAGAGAGGCTCAAGTTCTGACCAACAAGGACCGCAAAGGGGCCGCTCTTATTGAGGATGTGTTGCACAAATGGCGCTCCTACATTAGGTGCCGGGACGTAGGAACTCAGAAAAACGCGACGGTTCCGCCTCTATCATCGGCCCACCGTACCCCTGCCCGTTTTGAAAAAAAACTCCACAGTAAAGCAGGACACTTGACACCTCCTGTGAGTATTTGGGGGCCTCCTAAACTACAAGGCCGACACGCCCAACAGGTGCCATCATACGAAGAGTAGACGATGCCCACGAATCCCAATCATGCCAAGGACATATTGCTGTCTCTGTGGAGGTTCGCCAGAGTTAGGCGCAGTCACAAGAATTTAAGGCCTAGATCAACCCTGCACCCCCTTCCAAACAGCCCCCTCCTTATTTAAGCCACTGGCCACCCCAAACCCATGCGTTAAGCGTATGGAATGCACACCTGAGAGTTGCTGTGCGTATTCTATATAACTGGGGCGTACCTCCAGAGTAGCACAGACTCGGAGTGTAGGATTGGCCAACCAGAGAATCCATGACGAGAAAGCGTCACGTTAAACCATAGTCGTCGTAAGACGGAGGGGTGGATAATTTTTTTTACAAGTCGTCAGCATGTAAAGCATTGTGATATAATCCTATATTCCTCTTCGAGCAGACACAGTGTTCTTCGTCTGACACCTTGCTTGAACAGCCTAGAAAAAAGAATGCAATCAGAACAGCTCATTGACGACCATGAAAATTGGTAGGCAGTGCCACATTATATAAACGGTAATTGTTTCTTGCTTCACGATCACTAAATATAAATGGTTTTGCTACACCAACTACGGGATTGTGTGCGGATTCCACATGCATTCTCACTTATAGGGGTGTTCTGCAATATACGTCATTGACTTTAATAAAACCGTTTTGCAATATCTTACAACTTGTGTGCGTTACTCCTACGGTATATTACGTTTCAGTACTGTTCAGTGTAAGCGTGCAGGATTGAAATAACCAACACTGGCTACCTCTTGCTCAATCTCGGAGTGAACCCCGTAAAATAACTGATTGACAGTTTATCGTTCGGCTTTTGTTCTACGTTGCACCAATCATTTGAAGCGTTTTGGACCATAAGCTCCAAGCTGCGCGCACGCGGTATCTGCGAAGTTCAGTTTCAAAGTCACTACAGCCCGGACGCTTCCTATTGTATGAAGCGCCGTGTAGATGTTTGCATTAAACACTGCCGCAGCCTTCTTGGACAACTACTAAATCTGGGTGGCTGTAAGGGCTCCCTTGACCAAGAAAGTAGTTTCGCTTTTTATAACGCTTCCATCCTGAGTGCAAGCACGAGAAATTTTACTTGTTATGTTCCCCCAGGTTTATTATGGAAAATGCTCCCTTATACTATTACTAAGTATTTGTGCTAAATTTAAAGGTGGTGGTTTTATTTTTGTAAGCTCGGTATAGGTAAAATCGCGGATCCTATCCCCACCACCAATAAAAATGTTCTGCATCTTACCGCAGGTCTCCAGCCGGCGGTGACTGAAAAATGGCATTACTAACCTAAAGTCCTAAACGTCAGTGACTGCTGTCAGGTGCGCGGGCTGGGCGAGAACATAAAGGTATCCATTGCACCATAGCGCACGGTAGGTCCATTTGTGCCTGTGCGGAATGCGCTGCGCAGTAAGTGGGCCGGGTGGCTCACTGAGATTTGCTCATCGCCGAGTACATTAAGCATTTTGAGCTACTAGCTCAAAGTTAAAGCTGACTCTTTTTCCGCTTTAATATGTACATCTTTCCTCAGCACGCGTACAGAAACCGAGATCCCGCTTGTCGGCACAGTGAAACGCGAATTTCCAAAAGACCGATCGCCGTGTTAAGAACGAAAGAAACCTGTTGTGGCTGTAGTCGTGTGGTATAAGTGGACGCCGCTGCAAACAGTACATAGAAAAGACGTTAGGTTCTTGTGCGACTTGCGCCCGGGCCTTTATAGAAGAAACCAAGCGTGTTACAACCGCGTTTGTTGAACGCGCTGGGACAAAAGTTCTTCAAGTGCGTTCAACACGACTGGTAAACTTCATGGTATGTTATCAGAATAGGTGAAAGTAGGCGTGCCAAATTGCGGTTCTTAGGTCTCTGTGGCTTCAATTGTAACCAGTCCGTCTGTTGAAATATTTGTCGTCAAAAGGTGCACTAACTGGAATAAAAAGGAGCACCTAGTACGTAGTAATAAAATGTTATGAATATCATACCTGTTACACTTGAACGTACGCATGCAGACCTAAATACCCCAATAATTGTACTCACCCGTGGTGCCCTCTGATGTGTTGCTGAATAAGTTCGCGTAATTGAGGGTTAGATGCGGACGAATAAGGCCACGTGCGCGAGTTTACACGCGCATATTAACTCCGCCAAACGCGTGATTCTCCGGCCTGTTCGGTAGCTTTTATCAGCAGTAGTGAATACCCGCACGCTATGGCATTTTGAAAATTTAATTCTGAGAGGGATGACCAAAGGGGTCCGAGAAATCTAGCGAGCGGTTATCAGGTGGCTTGGGTTTTTTCTAGAAGTGGGGTCTGAATTCTCTGTACTCATTCGTGGGCTTCAAGTCATTTACAGAGGATTACTTGGCGTTCCCACCTCCGAGGTAACCCAGGTGTAGACAGCTTCCCCTGATAGCACGCGCTACTCAGAGACTGGAAATCTGTTTTGTACCTTGAAAATCACTCTAAATAAGGCTTTAAACGCTTCTCTTTATCTGACTACTGACCGCGAAAGTATTTTCTATATCCTGAAATGCTTCAGGTTTTTTTGTTGGAATGTGTGCCCAAACTTGTTGATGGTTTGTCTCTGTCACTTTCGTTATATTGTTACCCCTTGTTTGGTTCTAAACGCAGTTATGCAAGAACCAAAAATTTTTATTGTGCTTTCAAGCTTTTACTTTACAAACTGGGCTTATCCACCTTCAACAGTGGCCCATTTTTAATATTATATTGCGACCCACCGGACAGTCTACTGTCGAAGATGTTCGCATATTAACTATTTCTGTTTTGCGTTCAGCCACCCAACAGGATCACTACAAAAACGTAATGTAAATGCCACTCACTGCATCTGATTCTTTAACAACCTCACATATAAACATACGTGGCTGGACATCAAAGGCGTGTGCTGAAAATTTGAAATCAATCACGTAGTCCACACTTCAGAAAGGACAACGTTGCGCAAGCCGGGTGCCCTTCGTGCCCGTTCAAAACGACAAGTACCAAAGTACCACAAAGAAGCATAGACTATGAACACAGGCCTGACTCGAATTGTCTGCCGCAGGAAGCCCTGTTGGGAGGTGGACTTTCCGAGTGTCTCTGCAGCGTATTTGGCGGGCTCGTGCAGCATGTGAAGCTGGTTCCGGACACTTCATCGAACGCCGTTTCATCGAATAGTGTCTCTTCAACGCCGTTTATTTGCGTCCCACAAAAGATAAAAGGCAGCTATAACTGTACATTTAAAGTGTTTCCGCAAGCTTGCTGACATCGGCGTAAAAACGCTCAATAGATACGGCTCTACAAGACTCATATACGGTGCTCACAAGCATGTTCGTTGTCCCGATGTGAGCATGTATGTCCTGAGAAATTGTATTTGTGGCGGCGAGGGCGCGTTTCGCGGATATCGTGCAATTGGCCACTTTTCCCATGGTTGGTGGTATATATAGCAGATATTTTACCCCGAAACGTTAGCTTACGCACAAGGGAGTTCACTACGACAATCCGCGGAAAAGCGCCGCTCTGCATCGATGGCTACGCGAGTGTTTGCGACAAGAAAGTTCTACAGAACTCTACTGGAAGGGCAAGCGTTACGGACCCTGCAGGGGACGCGTGGTAACTCACTATTACATAGATCTAAGAGCGCACAATTTGGAAGTCTTCAAAGAACAAAACCATGTTCCAGACAGCGCAAGGGTTCAAGTGTTTCAGGCTAATCAGGAAATCAAGTGGATGATTTCCCCCCAGCGGCTCCGGAGCGATTTTTCTGGTTTGAGAATACCTACATCGTGGGCAAAGCACGTCAACTGCCGGACGGCGTTGTGATTCGCGGACACCACCACGATTTTCTTAAGAGTCGTGGTGTGCCCAGCCTTTGATAGCTACAGGGAGCCAGGGGAAATAATGCCGTAGAGAGCTGCACAGCCACTTCCTCAAAGTTGTGGGCACGCGGTTTCAGCCGTTTTCTCAACCGCATTCAGCAAGAACACCAAGCGACTAAAGGCAAAATAAAATTCCTGTACGAAGCGAGGAGCCGCCAAAGCAAAAAAGAGCAGTCCTTGCACGAGATGAAAGCATCATGCGCATTTGCCTGCATGTCCGACAAATGCTGGTCGAAGATTTCTGAACAGCGATAGGTCTTAACCTGTAAGACTGACTATTTGAAAGATTGACCGAAAGATTGAATGCTTTAGTGTTTTATCTGTCAGTTTTTCATCCATCTTTCGTCATTTGTTATTGATTGATTTTGCTTTAACAAACCTAAGTTATTTTATGCTTTGGTGTCATCTTCGTTCGTTTGCTGTGTGAAATCTTTTGGCACGAAACCACGTTTATGATTGAGGACCCATTGGCAAAATTTTTTGAACTCGGGAAGGTAGGCGACTGGCTTGCGATGAAGCCATGAAGTGGTTTCAAAGAAGCCGCTAAAGCCCGGACAAAATGTCAAAATTTTTGATGCACAAATGGCAGCGCGTGCGTTTTGATAAAACGGGCCTCGCGTATTCGATAAAACGGCATTCTACGTAACCGCTTCAATGAAACGGGCTTGCCTTTTATGAAACGGAGCTTGATAAAACGGCGTTCGATGAACTCTCCCGGACCCATGTCAAGCACGTTGCAGATTGGTGACCTTTGAGGATGGACCAGGAAGCAGAGTGACGAAGCATGATGTTGGTTGCGTGGGCAAAAATAGTTATCTTGCATCAAGCAAAACTTTCATGTCATCGCTTCCAGCAGCTAAACCTCAGCCTTCGCTGCCAAATATTAACATCGTTTGAAACAGAAGCCGTGCAGTATGCAGCTTGGTAGTTGGTATCATTGCCGAAGTCACACCAGATTTTACGGTTGTCGTCTGAATTGTGGAAAAGGTATATGTTTGAAAGTCTGTGTACATAGGAGAGAGTCTGTTACACCTGTTGCGTATCATTTCTGCTTGTACAACTATGACGAATTGCTACGCATTTCACCCGGCTTTTAATCTGGACGCCTACAACAATAAGGGTGTTCTGGATACACTTATTCTGGAAGAAGCTGAGGAAGCGATTTGGCAAGCTTTCTTCTTGTTGTCAAACATTATGTCGTCTGAGCAGCTTCTTACAAGAACACGCACGAGCATTGAGGCGTACGACGTAGTTGATACGTTCAATAGAGTGAGAGCTCCAATGTGGTGCATGACTGTAGTAAACCCTTTGTAAAGCGGCAATGTTCGACGAGTAAAACACCTTGCAGGTACCATAGGCGCTAAAGAAATGCTGCTCAGTAATTTTAAGATACCTTTGGCACCATGATATCAAACCATTGTAGCGGATGAAGTTGCCACAGTGGCTGCTGCATACCTTTTAAGGAAGGCCCGCGAAGAGTGGAACGAATTGATTAGCTGATGTTTTTGATATGGCAGGTGGTGGCTTGAAATTGTTGCTTATGTCGAGGAGCCGAGGCTTAGCCCCGTTGTTAGTCATGGTATATAGTTCAATTGACATCAAGGTATTTCCGAAAACTGAATGTACGACCGCAGCATTTTTGCTCAACAGTACATTTTAGGTTTAAATTGTATACCTTATTGGGTTTTCCATATTTTACACAGGGCAGCATTTCTGATCAGGCCAAGATTACGTTATGCATCAGTTGTCCCCTTAACCTTCATATTTAAAGTTGAATGTGGAGCATATTTACCACACACGTCTTACAGTTTCCAACAGGGACAAACGATTTCGTTTCCATGTATTGTGTATCCGTCTACAGATTTACTGATGCCAAATATTTGTGCACTTTTAGTTTTCCTCGGCGAATTTCTTTCTTGGAACCATGCCCCTTCAAAAGGTAAAGGCTTTCTGATGTTGGTATCGACGTAGTATACCCGAAGCCTTCTATCGAAAGTCTTGCGTCCGCCTAAATTCCTCGTTCCGCCAAGGGCACCAAGGATGGCCCGTTGCAGCGGAGGCCTGCGGAATAGACTCTACCGCGGCAATTAGAATTACTGCGGCTCGACGGGTTTTGTGGCCTCCTTAACATGTAGGTACCTTATAGATGTGCAGCAATGTTTGCATGTTTTTGGAATGTCTTAGGGTTTCCTGTCGTGCCTTCAACATTTTATGAGTTAGAGACATTCTTCGACCTCTTTCTTTGCTTCTGTATGCGGTTGGGAGATGTTTACTAGCATACGGCGTCGCGCCCACCTTCCATTCTGTAGCAGATTGCTATCTTGAGGTGTGTGCAACTGTTGTGTGCTCTTTTATATTATTCTCTTTGAGGTTTTGTACAAAAACAGTTTCGATGAACTATCTATGAGAGCCGTATAATAAGAGTTCGTAGAGGTTTATCAGTTAGGATGCCAGGAAAGCACATGTAAATAAGCTGCTAGAATTGTAACAGACATCGCAACAGCTTCAAGTACGGTGTTTGTTTAGATGGTGTGACACGATAAATATTTTGGTTAACGATAGCTACACCCCCAGGAGAGCATGTGCTACCGTTGACGTACTTCATGGAGGCATATGATTCTTGGTTGATCTGAACGCAGTACTTCACGCGTATGACCAAGATTTTAAGAGCACAGGTTTAGGAGGCATTGGAAAAAAGGTGACGTTTTTCTTCGCAATTAGGGAAGTTCACCTCTCTGTGCACATTTTTCATATTCACACTTATTTAATAGGGTTTTGTTTCTGACTAAAAGACAGCTTTTCCGTACGCAAGCAGTAAGTGACCACGTCCCATTTTAGAATGTTCCCCTGGTTTATTGTTATTTTTCACCAAGAAACTCCCAGCTCCATATCAAAACGCTAGTCTAGAGCCAGCTGCATTAACAAATTATTTGGCAATCATTGCATAGCTGATTTTTCAACGAAGGCAGTCCAAATAAGCTGTGCTCGTTTTTTCCACAATTGTGTCAGAGCCGCGTGCCAGAAAATATCTTTGTTGGGCTTCATACTGTCAAGATTGCTATAATGTATGCTGTTCTTTTAGAAATGCTGTTCTTTTAGCCAGCATTTAGAAATAATTCGAGACGAACCATGGGTGCAACACCACCGCCAACTGGCTGAAAATGGTTGACCACAAGCAAGGACTCTTTGCAAACAGAGATCTACAGCAGCCTACAAAATAGGCAAGGCCGGTAAGACGACAGCCTCAAAAGTGAAAAAGTGGCTTCGACGATGATTACGAAGCTGGTTCGTACTAAATAAATGACTCGAGTGGTGTTCGTGACCAAAAAAAAGTATTGTTTTTACCTCTTTTTCTATTTTAACTTTAATTATCTCAACACAGTGTTTTTAAAACAATAGTAGCATTATTTCCTATATCTTCCAGGATAACCGGCTGATTCTTTTTTCTTGTCTTCTGCATACGTTGTCACATCTACTGTGCCAGAATTGAAGATATGCACGAAAGAATTTTTTGTTAGAGAAGTTTCAATATGTAAATTAGGCCGATATTTTGGTACTGGCGGAAAAATATTATTAAAAGTTTTCATTTTAACCAGATTTTCAATACTTCTGGTGCAGTTAAAACAGCGCTAAATTTGCCAGAAAATGATGTATGCATTATATATGGTACCTTTAGTAGATACAGAGAAAAATCTACCTCGAAATGGCCAAAAATGCATGCAGGTATGGCCACATTATGGCAAAATGCATGGTCAAAAATATGCATGGCCAAATTATGGCAAAAATACATGGGATGGCATGGCCTGTTCCCTTAAGACGTCCCTTAATTCTGCTCTTTTAAGTTTTCTGGAAATAGTTTACCGTGCAAAGCGCGGGATAATATCGCAGCACACATTGCGCATTCAGAAGATGACCTTGACTATAAACATTTGCCCCGCATCTGCTCACTTTGTTGTGAATAACGCATAAAGCCGATAGTCCGCCTGCTAACCGCGACAGGAATATCCATTCAGTTTTACCGCGTTCGACACTAACGCTAACGCCCTTCTCCACACGTGTTCTACGCGCCTCGAGGTCTAGATGTGTCGCGCGGGAATGACGGAGTACAATTTTACTGCAGTACAAGTGCAAGTAGAAACACGAAACGCACGCGCCTTGTACGTTAAACTAGCGCGCAATTTAAGGAGTAATTCACGACTGAGTACAATTTGAGTACGATACGAGTACCTTACAACTGGCGAAATGCGCCAGCAAAGACTGGCGAGTGAGTAGTTGGGCCACCTGGCAGCTGCCGTATAAAACGCACGACCGTTCGTACCCAGGAACACTGCCAGATGGCGCCAGCAGTACCGCAGCGGTGCCATCGCGTTCCGTTTTTTTTTTCACGGGCAATTCGGCGAGAATTCTTGTAGCGTAGCTAGAGTGAACTAGAAGTTAGCGGAGCTACACTGGGCGAGGTTGAGCAGTTTTGCGTGGACCTTGAACTGCCGCGCTGCGCAAGCGCGAGGAGCATGGGATTGGATTGGATTAAATTGGATTGTATTGGATTTAATAGAAATATAATACAATTGGAGTACGCGTGTGTGGAGAATTGGTTGCAGCAGGCGTCATCACGTGTCCGCCGCCCTCTTTTCCCGCACAAAACAAACACAACTCTGGCCGCCTCGGTTATCGAGCCAGCGCAACGCTGCCCGAGGAGTGCCTCAGGAAGGGTGGCGCCCCCCGTTTGTGCCAACAGGAGATGTCACTGTTGCACATGGTTTGAGTTTCAGCGCAGTATTAATTAGAACAACGGTATTTAACTGTTGTTCCAATTTTAAAAGTTTGTTTTTTATTAGAGTTTAAAAATACCTTCAAAATGCGAAATTTATGGCCCTGTAGAAGCATAAAGGAAGAACCAAAGACAATTTTTCTTTCTCACCGCAGGCAAAAATGCTGCGAATGGGTAAGATTTTAGGGAATTGGGGCAGGGGCTGTGCCATGCGCATCCAAAAAATATGGAATATAAGTGTTTTTACAGCTTTGGAAAATGCTTCCTTGATTCGGGGTGATTGACGCTACGAGACTACACACGGGGTTAAGGTGGGACAGTAGTGGAGTGCTAAATGCTAAAACAATCTGACCATAGGGGGATGTCTAACGTGAGCTTGAATCCTGACAAACGGGCGTTTAAGCATTTCCTTTCAATCAGAAAAGCAGTTATCGCGACTGGGACCAAACTGCGTCCTTGGACTCAACAGCCACACGCCGTAGCAAATGAGCCACCGGGGTAGGTGGCTTTGTGAAGTTCAAATACACGTTCTTCCAAGCATTATACACTATGCTTATGAGAACTGCGACAAACAACTGCTCTAGCAAGCCTAAAGTTAACAAAAATTATAAGAAACACGCGTGAGTTTCTGTTAACGAGATGCTTGTCGGAGCGGCTATTATATGCTGAAAGACCCTAAATGTGCGTGTTTCTCTTAACTTGCAGGGTGTTCCGATTGAGGAGTGAATATTTGGCACCTCATGTGATACACAGCAGAAGGTTTGTGCTTTTAGAGAAGTTGCTGCGTGCTGCGAATGTGATGCGCTTAACGGATAATGTTATCAGGATCAACCAAGCTTGTAGTAAATATACCCTTCGCAAAAACACCCTCTGAGCATGATTTCAGGGCTCGCAAATTGCCGGCAACATTGCATCTTGATTCATTCGCTTAAGTTTTGATGCTAGCATCTGGCTTAGCCAGTGTGTCTTATTTGTGCGAGAAGCGATGCTCATTTCTTCATCATCTTTTTATATGGAGTGGAGGGTATCTCAATCCCTAGGGAGAGTGTTTTAGATGCGACTGCATCTCATTCACTCGCCTTGTCCCTCCATACGGCGTTCTCCGTCCACACCCCTCCCCCTACACTATAAAAAAATAGTTAGCGGCGCCCGGTTTCGATCCCACGACCCTGTGGGCGGAACGCGAGGTACATGGTGCTCTTCCGACTGCGCCACAAAATTGAGACAGAATCAAATGCTAGGAACGCGCCTAATATCCTTTACTCATTCAAACTACGCCAAGACGCTACTGATACAACGCATGATGGGGCAATGATTAACACTTGCAATAAAAGAAAATATGCTCCCACTTACAGCAACAATGATGGAGTAAAGGTCGTTGCGACAGCGAAGCCCCAAGCATACCACTTAGAGAGATTGACCAAGATTGGCCAATAAAACATAATAATAATCATAAAACATAATAATCATACGCGTTCCTGACACGTTTCAAGCAATTTCAGAATCAATCCAACGGAAACACTCAAGTGAAACCCCACGATGCGTCGCATATACACAGGGTTCCCCTCGCGGGGAGGTGGCCAATTTTTTTTCGTCCTGTCGTCTCTAAACTACAGTGTTCTTATTTCGTGGCCAGCGTTCCTAATGTAATACCGTTGTTTTGGAAGAAATAGACGCAGAAAAATACGTGCTCGCACGGCGAATGCCGCGGAATTTCCTTCACCCACTATATTTCGCGAGTCGCTTTATTGGCTGCGTTATACCAAATTTCGTTTATTCGTTAGTTGCGGAGTACAAGTCTTCGCAAATAAACATTCTTTTACTGTCAGAAAAAAATTCAATTCTTGACTATGGCACACCCTAAACCATCGGCCAGTCGCCAAACCAACCCATATGGAAAGAGCCGAAGACTTGAAGGCTTGGTAACCCAGTTTGGACTCTTGCAAGACCAACGTGGGATGGAAAACGTTACAAAGAAAACACTACAGAACGAAACTACTTCGCGGATAGTACAGCCGTATCCGTTGGTACAAGGTACCTTTATTCTGCGGACGCCTTGTCAGAAACCCGCGAAAGGGGTCGGGCCAGGTGGAGCACTTTTGAGCTTAAAACAGGTGGGACGACGCAGGAATGCTGTGGGATGTGTTTTTCGTTCTGCGAAAATTCAGCCTAAATATGATTCATAACATAAGAAAATTGGACGCGTATCTGCTCCTTTCGTTGCAAATGTCGTCAAAAGACGATAGTCTTTGTAGGCATTTGCCAAGGAAATGCCCCCTTTTGCATTCCCACTCACCTCTCATGCTGTTCCTGTACCGTCGCGCTCAAGCCAAGATAAACACACAAAGGGTTCGCTCAAGGCGATATGAATTTACCGCGTTCCACTGCTACAGGCCGGGTTCCTTGATGCCAGCGCTGCAGTACGGCGGTGACGCGCGTGAATCGAGGCGGCCGACTTCAAGGTTATAGAACCGCGTGGCCGTGCTCCACGTACGTTCAAGAAGAACGTGGAACCTAGCTAGTGGAACAACCGATTTAGCCCTGGCCAATTCCCCGTTGTGGGTGCGTGCCAAAATCTTTGAGGACATCATCATCATCTTTCGTTGGTGTTGTCGTGTGATTTTCCATATTCCACCTGGAAGTGGCGAGGCAACAGCACGTTGCGGTTTTCTGCAGTAGATGTAGAATATCATTTGCTATCGAAGAACCAAGCATCCATGAATTTTTTAATAAAGGAACACTGTAAATATATCTTGTGTACTAATTTCCTGTCTTATATTTGCGTAATGTCTTGTTCTTATTCAACAAAGTTGACAAGTATGAACATATAAACTGGGCTTAGACGTTTACCGTTGGCTGTGAGTCTAAAAGACTATTGCGCAATATCTACTTTGCTTTGGCCGGGACGCTCAATCGAGTCACAGACAGACAGACAGACAGACAGACAGACAGACAGACAGACAGACAGGCAGGCAGGCAGACAGACATAGAGACAGACAGACCAAAATTTCTTCGGTTAAAGTAGCCCAAGAAAGACTATCGTCTTTAAAAGTCCCTAGAGTCAAGTGGTCTGACCCTTATAAATAAACTTTAGCTGCGGAACACTTTCGGGGCCCAGTTTTCCTCGTATATCATTCGTTGTCACGGTATCGAGCCAGCGCAGGCATGGGGCGTCAAGCACTCAAACAGAGGCGGCAAAATATTACCCCGTGTCCCTTGTTTCACTCTTCCGACCAAAGAGTAAAAGAATACTTAAACAAGAGGTTCATATGCTGGCACAGATTGAACTATCCCCATTATTTATCGCAAGCGCAAAGAATAGTGCAGGTACGTTCGAGGCAAGATATACGTAGTTAACTGGCAGTCCCCGCGTCCGTTAAGTTAGGAATGCTTGTTGGCTTAGTTTTTACGATAGTAAGCGAAAAAAAGTGGCCGTGGAGTAAAATAACAGCGTTAAGCGTTGCGAAATGGCGAAGAAAGACTCCAGCTACTGCGAAATAAAAGAAAGCAGAAATAAACAGAACTCCTGCTCGTGCAGATCAAGGCCGAACAAGAAGCAAAAGCAAATAAAGAGGTTTGGTACTGTCCCAGGAAAAGGTGTTTGAGCACTGGGAACATGGGAAAATTGAATTACGCTCAGCAAATCTCCGTTCACTTGCCCAATGGTGGAGTGAGACCGGGGTAGGGGCGTGAGGAGTCTTGGGAAAGAGCGGAGAACGAATTACGTGCCAGAGGCTGATGACGACTATCATCTTTCGAGAAGATTTGCAGCGAACCAAGCAAATACGCGGCCAACAGAAGCTTCGAAAAGATCACCGCTTCCCGTGGTCGCGATCAAACCTGTCTCGTGCGCGTTACAAAGCCGATGTCAGTCCCATTGTGCCACAAAGGCACACCTTCCTTACAAGCAAAGTGTTGTGGGGGATCTTTTCGGTGCGCCGTTCCCATGGAGGCTGCCGTTTCTAGGCCGTATATAGGGACACAATATTATAAATAAAAGTTATAACAGAAACCACTAATTGCACTGAAAATTATGAAAACTTTATCCTACTGGCGTTTTCGATATCAAAGCCACCCTGATACTGCACCTACTGAAGAGATTACACCACAGCCCTTCTGGCGATTTACGTTTCCGCACTTGGCAGCTTTAACGGTGTCAAGAACCACTTTTATTTTTTTTAAACGCGGTACTCACGGTTGGAGAGAAATGGGGGTCAAGGTGTGTGTGCAGACGCGCATGCGGCCCGCTAACGAAGGTGTTGCCTTCGTCGAAAAGAACAAGAGGACTTTGACGCGTGGTGGCACGGAAGCGGTGGAAGTAAAGAAGCCACGTTCTATTTATGTGCTGCGGGAAGGTAGAATTTTTTTCTGAACCTAATCGTAATCCCAGGAAACGTCGCTTAATTTGTGTTCGAGGCTATGACAATTTGGAAGACCTTCAATATGCCTGTAAAAAGCATGTCCGCCATTCAGTGAATATAGCCAGTGCGAACTACATTTGCATTAGCGGATTTTTAACAACACACAACGCGAGAGCATTGGCGCAATAAAGAGACGCAGTACAGGGAACTTTTTAAACAAAACCTACACCTCCCGTCGCTTCCCTCAGCAACATCATTTGGTAACAAGTGTGGGAAGCAGTGAGAATTTCCACGACGCCGGAAGCGCCCAACCAGCAACAAGCATGGTCTACGCTGCCGCTGTTTGTAGCCCTTGCCCACCTACACCCTATAACCACGAGACTCGGTACCGTCATTCAATGTCATCCTCCCGATCATCAGCGGTGAAACGCCCCACTCACTTGAACACCGTCTTTTGGTAAACACGCGATCGAGACCACTGTGCTTCCCCTGCAGAGAAGCCGGCCACATACGCTGTCACTGCCCCAGCAAGCTGCTCGGATAGCCAGGGTTCTTCGTCGATGCACAGCGCCTCTTTCGCAGCCAGTGCCCTAGTGACGTCGACGAATACCTGCCTAAGACCGGGGAACGCATAGAGTGTTTCAACAGGTCACCGTCGCCATATCCCTACGGTTCACGGAGTCACAGCGTCGCCACCGACTTCGCACGTGGAAGGTACCCCAGCATAGATAGAGGAAACTAAAAGCGGCAGCTTCCAGAGGTGAAGTTGCTCCACGGCGAATAACCGCAAACCCTCCTGTCACCTAACGATGCACCGAAGACCAAGCATAACAATGCCCTCAAAGCGCGATGCACTGGTATTGTTCTCACGTCTTAACAAGACGTCTGCCACACTCCGCTACCCGTACCGGTCTTGACGAAGCCCGCCATCAACGCGACCAGGACGACGCATGGCGAACGACAATTCACGCACCCCATGGGACGCTACTCGGCGACACACCACAAACTGTCAAAAAACAGCGTCCCGAAATGCACCTGTCCATTCGCGGATTAGATGTAGTCGCTTGGATAGGCACGGGAACCGACCACTTAGTCATAAAAAGACGCACAGATCGAACTATCTTTGAATTCTTCCTTCAACAGCCACCCTTCGTACAGCAACATTCGAAGGAGTACCGCGGCTGACGGAGGGTCACCATTGGGCAACAGTAGAACCGCAAACTAACTTTTTCGTACCTCCTTGATTGCGCTATTCTCGCCGCTACATATATCGAATCTGTCATTTAGCCGACGGAGACACCCTGCCTTGAGGTATTCGTAGTTTCATAGTGTGTGCAGCGTTTGGACCTCCCAAGCTTGGGCGACGGTGTGCCAGCCATTTGAACAGCCGTTTCAGTAATCCGCAGGTTGCCTCAAGCCCCTTTTGTTTCCGAACTACCACTACAGCCGCTGTTACCGTCTGTTCCATGTGACCGTTTGAGGGCGCCATTTCCTTTCAGCGGGACAACATGACTACAGGCAGACGATGCACAAACGGGGCACTTAGAACCAAACAGCGAACCAAAGACACGCGCGAGAAAACACACATTTCCGGCGAGAAATGATTTCCGGGGATTTGCCGGCATAATTCCTCCGGCCCGTTCGCAAGTACATTGACAAGCGCTCATCCGCGTTGGCTGATACATCCAGAAGCTACTACCTGCGATTCATTTCCACCACCAAGCTGTTTTACCGAGCCGGCATTATTTTACGCTCCCCTTAATAGCAGTCCCCGATGAGAGATTCATGGTCTGCGGAGGGAAACTCACCCTCGCTGATCTTGTGGAGCATTTTTGCATATTGAAGTGTGGTGAAGCCGTTGAAATTTGTTGCATGATTGCCTGTTATGCCAAAGGCGTTGGCTAACAGCCAAAATAGTCTCGATAATCTCTCACATGACCTCACTTTACCAGGCTGATTATTTCTCATTGGTAATCGTTGGTTTCGTTACACTTAGGTACTGCATGTCGGTACATCCAGAACACACCTCAACTTCTGATGTGCTGTCACGAAGACCTGTTTACATGAAACTGTCAACTCTCATGACGGCGTCCCTGTTCTTCCTTGTGGTGAGGTGTTAAGAATACCACGCCGCGTTCCAATAAGCATTCATTCGAGTGATGACCTGAATTTCCCTAGCTGCGCTAGGTTCTACATGACATGCTAAATACCGCAGCAGTGAACTCTTGCACAGGACACCGAGCTTAGGGTAACTTCACTCAATCAATCAATAGTAACCCTCGCTGACTCTTACGAAAAGGAATTGGTTTTCTTAGCCGCCGCATCACCGAACGTTTAATATCTCTTTTTGCTTGCGCATGGACGATCGTCCTTTTCAAAGTGTATAAAGTTGACACAGTGGCAATAAAAAGTAGTTAGAAGTTTGCGCCGTGTGTGTCTGTCCTCACTCCGTCCGTGTCCCCCTATTCAGCGCAATCATTGTATTAACAATGGAGTACCAACGTGCCCAGGACGCTACCCTTATTAAGTTCAATCAATAGGTCATGTTCTTTTATTTGCCATTCGTAGGTAGCAATGTCAGGGGCAGAGACAAAAGGCCACACTTACGCGGCTTGGGCGGGTCTGTGGAGCCTAGTGTTACATTAGATCTCTCATAAAATATGACATGTTCTGCGCAGCCTTCTTTGCAGAATAGAAACACAGCCATGACGGTGAAATGCCCTGCAGTTCCAAAAAATTGCTTAGTGGGCCAAAGTAACACATTTATATGTTTTAATAGGGAAAATAGAGATAAGTCACAAAAACCATTCCAACAAACCGAAGATTGCGTAAAAATCCTGAGAAATTCAGAGAATCATCTACTTATCTGTACCATTCTTATGCCGCCAGTTTTAGAATTTTTGCGAAGTTTTGTTTATTTTTTGGTGTTGTGTGGAGAAATATAGAGTGCATATTTTTTTAATTTTGGTAAATGAGTTTTGTGAATATGTTATTTGTTTCTATTTTCCTGACTTTTCATTTTGAAAATTCTGTTCGACTTATTATCTCCCGTTACGCCATTACAAGGGTTACGGTTGTTACTTTAGCCAAATCTGTATTTTTGTTGAAATGCGGGGCGTGCCACGGTTCGTCGTTATCGCCATTATTTATTCGGCCATTCAGGCTTTTTTTTTCGTTTGGGGGTGGTGGGGAGTAAATATTGTTGAGGTTCGTTTCCCTGAAGCCGGTGTCGATCAGCAACCCAATCGCCCGGTCTCCCGGTTGATTTGGCAGGAGGCTTGCAGGGCGATGGTGTTGAAGTTCTCGGAGATGGTGACGGAATTGACGAAGTTGAGGCGTTTGTAGTTGATTAAGGGAACGAACAGTTTATATGCAGCAACTTATAGTAGCATAACTAGGTGCATGACTAATAAAAGAAAAAAAACTTCAAACTAAATGCTGTAGCTCCAAATGTGCACAAGTCACTCGCACTTCTCAACTCCGTCTAACTTTCCTGTGCTCGGAGCGTACACAAACCGCTCGAGAAACGATGGTCGGAAATCTGTTCCCGCCGCAGTACCCGTCTAGTTGCCCGGTACGGGAACAGGCTCATTCGTCGCAGCCAACTCGTACTAGGAAAACTGGTCCTAGGTGAATTGGTCAAAGCGGGCATCTGGTTCTAGGTGATCCCGTACTACGGGAACTGGTAGCGCCGACCTTCTTGTTCTTGGAAATTTCGTCTCGCAGTTCCAATTTTGGCGGATGACGACGAGAATCCCACGGGGACTCTCGTCGTCAAAGGGAGGGGGGATGAGTCAGTGGCTTCAAACCTGATCACTGGTGCCAGCTTGACTTATTCGCAGTTCGGGATTTGGCCTCTCTGTTCATTTGTTTGCAGGTGGTGGTTCTGGGTTTAACACAAGTTTTGTTTCCCTTTTATTTTTCTTCTCGCCCTAAAAAAATTATCCGACTTTTTGGAGGGGTGGTTTGGCGGAGGAGTCGAAGGTTGCCTTGTTTGTCCTATCTTCAATTTCTCTGCTTTTTTGTCAAACCACTAGTCAGTGGAGCTGAACGAAGTCACGTTTTCATGTTTCACAGGGAGCGCGCACGACCAAAGCATGGTGGAATCTGTGGGTTCGGTGTACATATACATCAATGTAACAATAATAGGGAAAGGAAAGTTAACCAGTTGTGCTCTGTTGGCAAAACCTGAAAATCATGTTTGGTGAGAAGGCATGGAAAACAAAAAGATCCTTATAATAAAAGCCGAAAACACAGAACCAAGTCGCAAAGGTCTACGCAACTCATTTCCGTCACCTGATTACCTAGAAGTAATAGTGTAAAAGTAAAAAAAAAATACAAACTTTAATATACCCGGTGTCCTCATGCGATTGATTACCTGAATGAAGCACATAAAAACCAACAAAATGCGCTGTCTGGTCTGGCACGCTGCTCCATGGCCATCAGGGAAACGTCAGGTAAAAAATGGTGTAAGAATGTTTACACACCAGTAAAGAAATGAATTCCTGTATTCTTTTCATTTGAAGAGGACTGACGAAAAACGGAAATTGCGACGAAATGAGGCAAGTGTCCAGTTTCCCTAGGATACGAGTTTCTCTAGTGCGAGATGGGCTCTGACGACGTGCCCTATTTGACGAGATCGCCTAGCTATAGTTGGCTGTGACGAGTTCACTTGTGACGAGTTCTCCTAGACCCGCCCGGTACACAGCTGTAACCTAAAATTCCGAAGAGATCCTCCAGTCTACATCTCCCTTAGAGGTCTCAGAAATCCCAACCTTCAGTGGTCGAGAAACCTTGTCTCGTAGGGAAGTGCCTACCTGAGAGCTCAAACAAAAACACTCTTCAACTGCCCAATACGCCGTTATACCAGTCTCGGTATCACTCTCTCTCGGGAACGCCCCTCAAGCGTTCGTACACTGCGTAAGGGAGGACCAAAATTCACGTAGACAGCTGTCAATCAGCTATTTGCAAAACATTCAATCAGGCGCTACCACATTCGGGTCAAAAGCCTGTGCGCAGTAGGGCAAGCACCCGGCGGTGAGTACACATGACTCCGAAGGGTCGTGGCGAAATGCGGCGGCTACCGACAGACAGCCCTTTGTATACGATTGCGCGCGACAAAGAGATTTCGCGGGAGAGCCGCCGCTGCCGTGCGGTCAGACGACCACAA
Organism: Haemaphysalis longicornis; assembly: GCA_013339765.2. NCBI lineage: Eukaryota > Metazoa > Arthropoda > Arachnida > Ixodida > Ixodidae > Haemaphysalis > Haemaphysalis longicornis. The sequence continues at coordinate 73,436,612 of CM023453.1, forward strand.
TGACCCGTTCGTTATCAGCAACGCGCACGATCCTGGGAACTTGGTGGGGCCGTCTGTCTTCGCCAGAGGGATTATTCCCGCGGCATTCTCGGCGTCCAGACAACCCGTCTCCCGAACGCGCAGCAGTGAATTGACGACGGCCACAGCGTAGTGTTGGCAGTGCTGTTCCTCTAAACCTAGCAGCGGGGAGCTATCCTTTCACACTCCAAGGCTGGGGCGCCTGGTCACTGACCTCGTGAGTGGACCTTACAACTCCCCCGATAAGAGGGTTACTGAACCCCTTGGTTCAGTCAATCCGAAAATAGTTTGAAATGTCCACTCGATTCAGCTGCCCTTCAAAGAAATAGAAAAGGAAATATCTCCCTCGTGGAGCTAGGTATAACTACGAATGAGCACCTACCATTTCTGCTGTTCCGTTATTCCGAACTATCTCTCACCTAAACTATGAAATGCAGCTTATTCACTGGGCCTTTAAAAAGGACGGAAGACTTTAGCAACGCAAAAACAGAACTGCAAAAAACACTAACGGTGAGTGAGGAAGAAGCTGGGTCGTATATCCGCGGCACTTAAACGCCGCAAACAACAAGACGACAACTTCACCCCTAACAGTAAATTTGTAATCAAACACAAAATCAACCCGGCACTCAAGACAACAAAAAACACATACTGGCTATCAACCCAGCCAGTTTTTTAGCTAACGAAAGAAACGTTACACAAGTTTGCATTGTCCCCATGCGCACGAGCGCAAATGTTCTCCCGGATGGAGTAGCACGGTAGCGTTCGCTTAAGTAAGCTCAGCCTTTCTTCTGCTCAATTTCTGTGCACTGAAAGTTCAGCTTGGGGCTCGCATCAAAAAATCAAGGCACCGAATCGCGTACAAACAGCACACACACACCAACGTAAAAAGAGGACGGCTGAACGGGAACGTTCGTGTCCGTCCGCCGTGGCGGTGTTAAGGCTGGGAGGCAATTGACTATAGGCTCCTGTAGAAAAGAGGGCAGTGAGTGCGCGTATTTCCCGCTTTCTTCTGCAGGCGTCCGTGACAGTGTAGCGTTGCAATGCCAATGCAAGTCTCGACAATTTAGCCGCATGAGGCGTACATGACTTCGGGAAAGGCAGAGGAGTTGGGCGAGATGCGAAGTCGATTTCTGTCCCCAAAATCCAGTGACTATGCTTCCGAATTCCCCAACGTTAGGCAATGCTTCGTGCTGGCAGCGTTAGCGAATCGTCGGTGTTGTAGTGGAATGGCGTCCCGTGAACGCCACTACCTCCTATGGATCATTTTTTCTCTTACGTTCCGGGTACCCCGCCGCTACAACCTCACAGTCGTCTGTAACCAGTGAATGCGGCTCGTGCACGCCATGAGTATTCCGTGCAGCGGACGAACAAAAGTATTTTCTCAGCTGCCCCGACACACACTCAGCCTACTTGTATCGGGACTCAGCTCTGTGACACCTTGCTTTGTCGGTGGAGTTAGTGCGTCAACCCTTCAGGTGCGGTTCCTGACCAACTCTTGGTAACGACCGCAACGAACATTAAAGCTACGAAGCTGTGTGTCAGACATCGGTTTTTCGAGATCGCTGAATGCGTCTCTGATTTCTCTATCTCTGCATTCTCACACGGTTTTTCTCTGTCCTCCACAACGTCCTCGGGAGCTGTCGTTCTTGTTTCGCCGTCTCCACGCATGAATTCTGTTCTGGATCAGTCTCCTCGTGTACGCTCTCAACTTCGAGAATAACTGACCCCGCAGTATCGCCATATATTTTCTATGCTCTTCAAGTGCTCTGAGCTCCTTCCCCTCAGTCTGATGGTGGGCTTCGTGTCGTTTTCGCGTCATCTCGTCCCATGTTTTCTCGACTCCTCTTTCCACCCTCTTTTTGGCTCTCACTCTATGCCAGCTAACCTCTGTCTCTTCAACAAGGGGATCTGAATAGTTAACTCATGGGTCAGTTTCGCCTGCGAATACTGAAAGGGAGTTAGAACTCTGCTTAGCCCGCGGCTTTCCAGCACGACGCCCGTCTCCCTTTCCGGTCTACTCACTGGAATTGTGGTTCTAATCAGGCGAGCAGGATCGTCCTGTTCTAGCTCAAATTCTGGTGCTAATACAATTGGCGCCACTTGCGTAAGAGCAACACGGGTTGATTTCATCTCTCCGATTGCACCGGCAGGCTTCAACGGTCCTCATCCTCGGGTCCGTTTCCATGCACCTGTTCTTGGTCGAACCACTCGCTTCCTGTGCGGTGTCACGGCCGCTTACCTAGCAGTCGTTTGCCTTCAAATATAAAAACCGGCTGCCCCCTCTGAACTTTGCTGTCAGTACATAACTCTACCTGTACGAGGGATTCTGCCTGTTGCGCTCCATTTCAATGATTAAATTTTGCTTCGGAGGCTGCTCGTTATACTCAAGCTTAGCTTCATTACACAGCTCCACGGTATCACTGGACGCGCTTACCTCCGCGGTCCTCACCCAAACCTCCGTCTCCACGCGTTCGGACCTGGCGGAAATGCTAGCCTCCGGCAGGGAGTCACGGATGCTTACTTTGTCATCGCCAAGTTACACGTCGAAGCATTTGCCGGCACCGTTAAACTTGACTGTCGGTATACCACTGGCTGGGGCTATGCCCGATTGCTTTTTCTCGCCGGTATCCGACCATGAGATCCTTTGCCTTCTCCGCTCAAGCTCCAACTCATACCTTTGCAACTGCTCTTTAGATTCAAGCCTCAGTTTCTGTATACGCTCCTTCAATTCTAGCGCCTCTCTTTTCTACCGCTCCTCTGCTTGAAACGCCTCTTTTCTCTCCCGCTCCTCCCCTTGGAGCTTGAGGTTTCGAAATTCTAGTTCAATTCGTCTAACAATGATCGCCCCGGATTCCGCTTGAGCAACCCCTTCTGCCATCGTACCTCCTCGAGGTGGCACCTCATGTGTCTGACGATTTCCGTCTCCTTCCGCCATGTCCGCCAGCATGCTCCGCGTGAATGCCATGCACTATGTGACTCAGCCTACACCGCCACAACGAAGCCCAAGAAATCCCACTCACTCGCACCTTCGGTGGTCGACGGCCACGTTGTCGGACTCCGTGCCGCCGATTCGCGTGCGGTGGCTTCTCTCGAACGCATCGCTCCACGCGAAGCTCGGTTGGTGGTGATGACGGCGGGCTTGTGTCTGCTTGCTGCCCTGGCCAGTGGCCTGGTGATTTTCTTCCGGCCAAATCCTGTCGACTACGCCCGTAAAGATTGTGAAGTTCGCTTCCCAGAAGTCAGGATGTCGATCAGGAACCCAATCACACGGGCTCCGGTTGATTTGGCAGGAGGCTCGAGTGTGATGGTGTTGAAGTTCTTTCAATCCGATTGCTCATGGAATGCACATGTAAGCGGCGTAGTAAGAAAAGCTGCAAGGGCGCTGAATGTCATGCAACGCAACTTAAAAACGTCAGAGCAAAACCTTAAGAGACGGCTTACTTGACATGTATACGACCTATACTAGATTATGCCTGCGCCGTATGGGATCCCTCCCAAGTAACACTGTCTGATGGACTTGAGAAAATACAAAACCGAGCGGCTAGGTTCGTGTTGGGACGGTACAAGAGGGGAGATAGTTGTACTCAGATGAAAAATGAACTTGGGTGGGAGCTGCTTTCCTCGCGACGACGAAAATTGCGGTTAAAGTTCTTTTTTCAAATATTTCACAATAAAACAGGAATTAACAAAGAAAACTACTTCAAAGAACCTCATTACCGTTCACATAGAACTGACCATGTTTTCAAAATAAGGGAATGGCGTACCAGGACGGACCTACTCGCTAAATCATTTTTTGTAAAAACCATTAAAGAGTGGAACAGGTTGTCTGAAGCGCAAGTGTGCTGTAAAAATGAAGATTTGTTTATGTCCATGCTGTAGCCCCCCTGCTGTAGCGCCTTCGGGCAATGCGGGGTAATCTCTGAATAAAGAAAGATAAAGAATAAAGAGAATGTGACCGAATGGAAGAAGTCGAGGAGTTTGAATTTGATGAATAGAAACGAAAGTTTATATAAAACTATTTACATTAGGATAACCGAGTACATATCGAATAAAAAGAAAAAAAAACTTCAAACTGCAGTTAGAAGCTAGCTCTAAGTGCGTAGAAGTCACTCGAACTTCTCAACTCCGTCTAACTCTCCTATGCTCAGAGCGTACACAACCCTCGAGAAACGACGGCCGGGACTCTGTTCCCGCCGCAGGACCCGGGTAGTTACCCGGCACACACTGTACCCTAAACTTCCGACGTGATCCTCCAGTCTACCTCTTGCTTAGGGGGCTCACAAATCCCAACCTAGCTTCAGCGGTCGAGACTCCTTGCCTCGCCGGGAACTGCCTAGCTGAGAGCTCAGACAAGAACGCTCTTTAACTGCCAAATTCGCCATTAGAACACCTCGGTATTACTCTCTCTCGGGAACGCCCCTCTAGCGTTCGCACACACGTAAGGGAGGGCCCAAATTCACGTAGACAGCTTTCATTCAGCCATTTGCCGAATATTCAATTAGGCGCCACCACCTTGGCGTCAAAAGCCTGTGCGCAGGCGAGCAAGCACGCGACGGCGAGTACACATGACTCCCAATGGTGGGGACGAAAAGCGGCGGCTACCGAAAGGCAGCCGTTCGTATACGGTGGCGCGAAACAGAGGGATCTCACGGGAAAGCTGTCGCTGCCGTGCGGTCAGACGACCACAATGATCCCTTTGTTATCAGCTACGCGCACGAATCCTGGGAACTTGGCGGGGCCGTCTGCCTTCGTAAGGGGGATTATTCCAGCGGCATTCTCGGCATCCAGACAAAGCCGTCTCCTGAACGCGCCGCAGCGAACTGACAAAGGCCACAGCGTAGTGTTGACAGTGCTGTGCCTCTAGACCGAAGCGGCGTGGAGTGGTCCTTCCACCCGCAATCTAGTTAAAACAGCGCAGAAAAAAAGACAAGGGCAGAGAAAGATACACGACAGGGACTGCGCTGAACTATCAACTGGACTTGCAAGGACTGTTTGCCAGAATTACAATACAGTTCCATCATTAGAAAGTGCAAATCACGGCTCTCACGTGAAATTATCGAATTCGAACGGATCCTTACGCTTGGGTGAGGCATGCGTCAGCATGGCGTCTATCACCCTGTCTGTCAAAGAAATAAATTGTCTACGGATGCGCCGATAAACCTTAGGTAGGACGGCTATATATATTGTCCCACTTCCAAAATTAAAACCAGTTGATAGTTCAGCGCAGTCCCTGTCGTGTATCTTTCTTTGTCCTTGTCTTTTTTTGGGCTGTTTTGATTAGAACATGTACCAAAACGGCCAGTTTTCAACGTTGATCAATTTCACATGCAAGGCTGGGATGCCTGGCCACTGACCTTCGTAAGTGGACATGACAGGGAGCCTTAAACTCAAAAGAGGGACATTAACGGAAACACCTTGGAAGGGAGGCAACAAGAATCTGCCCTCCCTTCATTGCTGAGACCGGTTTGTGCGCCCTTGAGCCCAACCCAAGGACGAAAAGATATCGTTTCACCCTTTCTAACGCTCACTTTGCAGGGCTCGTAGATGGTGGCGCCGCACGGTGGCAGTAGGAGAAAACACTGCATGGAGGACCGGCTAGCGACGGAGATGCGGAGCCCGCACGCCCGCACGATGCCCGGCAGCGTTTGCCCGCAGTATAACGGAGATTTCGACGCCGTTTTCACGTGATTACAGGCACAACGTTCTCCGAATGCATGTTATGTTCTATAGGCTCTCGTGATTGATACACCGCGTGCAAGATGATTTCAACGTGCTGCACGAAAACGAGGAACCAAAACACGAACCGAACACAGTGCGCATGGTGTGCATTGTGATGTTTTAGTCTCTCGTCTTCGGGCATAGCTTTTAAATCCTTGCAAGTACAGTAATCCCTCGTTATAACGAAATCGCTTTACTCGAAATATCGCTTTATTCGAAATTTCTTGTGGTCCCAACCCAAGCGCATGCATTTTAGGCTGCATTACTCGAAGCGCACAAAGAGCTTGACCCGCTTAGAGCGAAGTGCGAGCGGAGGCATGGCCGAGTGGCGGCGACCCAGCGGCGAGTCAGACTGCCAACATGGCGGGTCAACGCAAGCTGGTCTTTCCCCGGCGATTTTCTCGAGCCGGTCATGCTCGATTCACGCCATCCGACTTCAGACAAACAGTCCGAATGCGTGGTAGGGTCATTGAATTTTGTTCCTAAACATCGGTCAATGGCGTGGACGTGACGCTGTGCGAACACCGACACTCGAACCGTAGAATTAGGAGTGTCGTTGACAATGGGGCGCCGAAAAACTCTTGTTTTGCGAACTTCACTGCTGCACACCTCGGGAAAAAATTTCCCAGAGATCATGCAAATCCCCTAGTGCAAAACCGGTCAGTTTTCAAGATTGCGCTGGGCACCCAAAATGAGCGGTTAATCGGTTTTTGAGCGCAACAAACGCAACCTCTGACTCGAGCCACGGCGTTTGCGGCGCTTTCCAGCGCAAAATTTGCGTTGCGTTCCGTGACTCCCCCTGTAAATTGGCCACAGCCACTGCCACGTTTATGGGCGGCGACCACAGCCTCATGCAATGCTTCGTCAAACTGGAGCAGCGGTTGCTCGCGCCCGGCAAGAACTTAAAACAGCCAAAGCTAACTGTCTTTTTTGCACCTGATTAAAGGCTTTCTTCGCTGAATACATTGTGTTTTGATTCCTTGCAGTTGTGGTGCAATAATGCTCCACTGCTTTAGCTTTTTTCGAGTGGTCACTTATATCGAAATACCGCTTATAACAAAATTTTTCGCCGTCCCGCTGACTTCGGTATAACGAGGGATTACTGTATGTATCAACTCGTTTAAACGACAACTCTGCTGTTAGAGGGAAGACGCCTTTAGCTCCCGTCACCCTTACTTGACGTTTGTGTACATATCTCAAGTTCCTGGCCACAGATGTGTGTTGCCTTTTTCGTGCAAGGAACGATAACAACGTTGCTATAATTTTATTTTACCCGTGTTCACGCTCTTACTTAGCAAAGCAAGGATGTGAGAGCGCAGGCATAACACATTTTAGCAGTAACATGTCACGCTGAACCATAATCTGTTTTCCAAACTTACCGCTGTTGATGACCGTTTCTCTCCTTTGCGCACTGTGCGGACGCGTTTTCGAGATAATATGGGCTCACATTAACAAAGCTTTGTCCACGTACGACACCACGAGCGCAGTTTGTCATTTGGGGACACCTTCGTCATCACCTCACATTTCACAGACAACAGGCTTCCCAGGCGCGCTCGTTTAGAACCAGCATTACAATTTATGTTTTACTTCAAAGGGCTTTGTGTTTCTTCTTTGGCTCTCCTTGTTTCATAGAGCCGCTGCTAGCAATTCAGAAAACGTTATGTGATAGTAAGAAAGCAGCTCAAGCTAGTTAGCAGGTTAGCATTCTCCACAGAAGTTTCAAGCGTTTAATCAGCTCTGCACTGTATCCACAAAATTGTTTTGGCTGGTTTCTGTGACCACACCTGGCGTTTAATTTATATGACAGCGTGGGATACAAGTTTTATTCAAAGATACTACGCGCGCATTATGCGCTGTTTGCATTTCCTTGAAGGACCAGCAAATTTACTGAATAGAATCGTTGAGAAAAACAGAGAGCCTGGAATGCATAAAATTATTTTCTGCTTTCACACCAGCCATAAAAACAACGAGTGGGTGCACTGTTTTTTAAAAAAAAGGTTTTTTTCTTTACGAGCAGCATCCAATACTCTACTAATAGTGTGTCTTATAAAAATATTGATTTTAGTCGGGGGCAATGCGACTACGACTTCCACGGCGTCGTGCGCTCGGTATTGTTTTAAACAAAAAAAAACATCTGACCAAGTGTAGTGTCAACCTTCAAGATAGCACACATAGTTAGTTTGATTGCAAACGTCTATATCGTTGCATTCGCTGCTGATAAAGCAAACCAAGAGGAAAAATATTACTAATTACTCCGACCAGGCCATTTACTTGAGTGTCTCGCACGAAGCGACCCTAAGTACTACCAAGCGATATACTATAAAATGCCTTATACGTGCAGGATTGGCCAAGGAAGCTGGCGTTAAGGAAACGCCTAGTAAGCTCGCGTCGGCTAATAAGTTGGTACCGCTCACGAACAACCTCCACTAATTGTGGTTTCTTGTGAACCAGTGATATCCGAGGGAACAAATTTTGTAGTGTCACAGATCGAGAGCTGGCAGTCTTTCTGTCGCAATAAACGGCGTGAGTGGCTTTTGCCAGGTTTTTCCCCTTCATTTGTGGGCCTAAATGTGTGTTTTTAGTTCTAATGTGGCGCGTAGCATCTCTTAAAGACACTATTCCGTTAAAATCGAGCGTCACTTTCCTGCCTTCCTTATACATCCTTCCTTCCTTCCTTGCGTCACCGTTACCTACCGACATTAAAAAGTAGAGCTGTCCCCTTTGCTTTCAACGCGCACAGGAGAGGCGTTTCATGGAGGGATTTTCATTAGGACAGCCATCTTGGATCGCCTAGCGCGCCTCCTATAGGGCGCGCCCGTTGCGAATCGTACACACGCACACAGATATTCCTCGGTCACGGACGCATGCTCGCAAACACACGGACGTACAGGCACCAGCTGCACTACACAACTTCAGGTTGAGCCGCCTCAACATAAATCGACTCGAAATATGAAAATAAGCTTCTTAATTGACTTCATATAAAGGGGATATTTAAACTAATAAACGTTTTGTTAATTGTAAGTCCTAAGCGATTCCATCGTGATCTATTAGAAAAAGTGCTTATGCTTATTCGTAAGGTTGCAAGGGCAGTTATTAAACATGAAATATTTTATGCAGCAATCAAACACACGAGCACAGTATAAATAAATGAAGTCAGAGGTTGAAGCTTATCTTCTGTACTCAAACAAAAGTGTTACATACAGATAAAAGGAAATTCTATTCCATAAAATAAGCCCTTCATGAAATTCTAAAAAAAATGAATCAATAAAACGTGATCCAAGAACCATCTGATTTGAATAACGAAAAGGAGATTGTTCCCGAACAAAGCAAAAGTAATTATAACAGGTTAACAAAAATACTAATATAATCCCAAGTGGAATGTGTTCAAACAGTTCAGGAGCTTAGTTTGCTAAGATTCTGAGTATTTTTGGAAGGTGGATGAGTACTATATGACTTCGTTAAGGTATTGAAATTGATTTGAAACCCGCTTGTGTTAAGAAAAAGCTCCGACTGATCGCGTCTTAGTGGGAGGTGCAACCAGGGACTGGAGTACTGAATATTCGGCTAATGAGTTTTATCTTCTCTGAACCGCATGGTAATGCTTATTTTTTCTCACATTACACATTATGACTGTGAAGCCCGTATTGACAGTAACGTTGGATTTTTCGGTTAACATACCTTAGTGTTCGCGTCATGTTATTAACCCATTATAAATTTACATTACCTTCATCTATAAAGTAACTGATAGTACACAGAACGACGAAATGAGCGAAGGCAACGATAGAACATGTGGCTTCGCAAAAAGGCAGGAGGAGGAGAAAAAGGTTTAGTTCCGGTGCATGGAACGCAATGTGTAGACGCGGAGAGATCCATTCGGTCATGACATTGAAGGGCTGTTCATTACAATACAGGATGTCCTCACGCTTCATAGCAGCGTTCTGCAGAAGCCTTCCATTACATGGGTGAGCTGACCGCCTTGAGCATTTACGTGACTTAATACACCAGACGAGTTTGTACGTTCGGGAGCAAAGGCTTCAAGGGCAATAATATTGGGCTCATAGTCACACCAATATTGAGCATCACAGGAGATACAAAAAACAATCTGGTTTTACCACGAAAGTGTTTTATACCGGGGTACAACAAGATCTAACCGACGTCATATCCGTCACGGGAGTGACATTGCTAGAAAAGTTCCACTGATGCGGCAGGCGCTAGGTTTCGAGCCCACGATCACTCTGTCATGAACGGGAGCTGTGAGACACTCTGCTATGACTCATGGCCGCTCAGCTGCACGAACGCGCGTTATGTTTTTCCCTATAAGATTCTCTATTCAGGTGGGGCTATCGTCTAGAACAGGTGAAGCGAAGTAGGGCGTTGCACCACTAATGAGCGCCGATGGTTGGAGCTACTGCAGTGGGCAGCAAACTGTGCCTCTCGCGTTCAAGTAGCTTAGTTCGTCGCAACTCAGCCGTCTGCCATACACGCCACGGAGTACGACCGACATGGTCGCACCTTTGAGAAGCGACCTGCCAGCAGGACTTGGTGTCCAAGCACACCCACAACACAGCTGCTAACCCGCAAATCACGCTCCTTTCTCTGCAGTGGACCGTGACTTTTCCAAACGATTCGCTGACAACCCAGTTCTGTTTCGTTCCCACGGTTTGCAAGTGCGTGTGGTTTCAGTCGGCTTTACGCAATGCTCCGGCGCATTTAATCATTGGCTAATGCTGATGTGTCTAACGGTGTCATACCGATGCAGTATAAATACCGATGTACAAGTTAATATCGATGCACAATGAGCATTCAACTGCTCCTGCGATCGCACATTTCACTTTCGTGTTGTACCGATTCCGATAATAGAAAGATCAACCACATTTTTTTGTGGTTCTTGGGTGCCGCATCTGAGTGTTCGGGGAACTTACGGCTCTGACGTATGTATTATCATTTTTATGCAAACCATACGGTGGTAGAATATATATTACGAGCTATAATACGCTGAGTTGACAGCTCCTAATAATACATATTTTGCGCAGTCCATTTACACAGACCAATCACAAACGGTGCCAATACTTTTTATACTCTCGGCTTCAGTCTGTTGTTGCCTGGCTGGGTTCATTTCTTCAAGGAACATAATTTCTAAGCGGTTATGTGCGAGTGTATGATGATATTTCCGACTGTTTTGGACATTTTTGACCAAAGAGCAACAACTTTACTGCATTGTACTCTCTCCAAGGAAATAAAAATGGTAGCAAAGGGTTCCATAGAAGACCATACGTTCAGAAAATGGCGGCTTTTAAAGCTGCTCAGGGGGCTTAGCGCCATCTGTGTGAGGAGGGAACACTTCCGGCGGAACAAAAAATAAACAGGATGTGACGCAAGATCCGGTCAGAAAGTGACGTCATTTTGGTGGCATTAGGGGAAAATTTGACTTCAAAATAGCCTTAGCAGGCCTCTGATCGCTGAGGGCTCATGTCATTGCCATCTGACGCAAGTTGGCGAGCCCTTGGCGTGTGCTTCAAGTCTCGCCAGCTTATACTCGTGACTAGAGAAACGTATTTTAAACATACTGTCGTATGATTCGCATCGCTGTTTATAAAAAATCTTGCTTTCTCTAAACCTTTTATTCTGTATTCATGCCTTCCACTGCTGTATAAAAGCAATCATTTCCCTTTATTTTGATTGCAGTGAGCAAACTACCCCCCCCCCCCCACCCCGACCGGAATTTTTTTCCTGCCTTGGGATACAGAGCACACAATTACACTTGACCACTTCCCCGGCCCCCCTTTCATATAAAAACGTGCCCACTCCTTACCCCGATACCAATTTCTACCAACGCCACTGCGGGGTTTTAAAATTGCGTCGCACATACGCAGGTTGCGTGCGTGCCTTAAGTATAGATCAAGGTTATATAATGCTTGCTTTTTTTTGTGTCTTTGTTCTAAGAGAAGAAATAACGCATAGTCATGCTGTAATCAAGACATTGATTTTATTCCAGGATAAACATAAAAAAAATTTACCACACTGCACAAAATCAGCACGTATACAATAAGGAAAAAAAAGTTTGTGGGCACTACATGCATTATGAGTTTCCTTACGCGCCGAAAAAATTTACTTTACCCGTAACACATAGCATTATGAGCAATGAAAGCGTCAACAGCAGAACTACTTCGAAACAAGAGAAAAAAAACTAGGCACTGCATCTTGACGCAGAAAAACCCGGGGCCCCAGGAATGCCGATTCACGAAAGTGCAGCGAGCACACCGCAGCTGCCCGGCGTCTTATCAAGTAGACATGGGTTTCTACAGAAGTTCACTCAGCATTCACGCCTGCAATTTCCTGGTTGCATTATTAGGCAAGTGTCGCAACAGATAAGCAAAAAGAGAAAAAAAAAGGGGTCAATTCAAACGAAAGCGACGGCAAATATGTAAAAGCACATAGCAGGGAAAAATCTGGCAGCAGCGCAGCACGGAGCAGCACAAAACAGTACTGCGATGGAAATAATGCTTGCGCATACAAGTGCGGGAAGCTTACTACAAGCGTTGTAATGCAATAGAGAAGACACTGAGATAGACAATTAAAGCGACTCGTTTTAAAATTTGAGTGGTACTACGGTGAGAAGTCCTAGAGTAAATACACCACTTGCTCCGAGCCAGCCTGAGGTGAAAACAAGAGATAACTGTGACATAACAAAGCTTTAAACCCATTTTTTTTCGAAGCACCACCACGTCCCCTTACACAACCCCCGTGCACGTATTAACAGTACTATAGTTTCGCGTTACCTGTGGAAATGAGAGGAAAATGGTGCAGTAAAATGCCAGGCGTACGGGAGTTGCTGTTGCAGCACATCGTTTCCGTAGGTACCGAGGAAAGCGCTCCGCTCCAACCGTTGGCAGCATCGTCCCGTAGTTCACCGTGCCCGCCGGGCACGGTACTAAACGTGTTCACCGACGATACAACGCACCTCGCAAGTGCACGCACAGCAAAAATTAAGAGCACACCAAATTAACAAGGAAGAACGAATGCAAATGCGCACCACCAAAACACGCGAGGGGCGTTTCCCAGCAGACGAACTTTAGGAGCACCTTTACGAACACTACAAGGACTGCATCACAGAGCAATGACATGTGCCATTCTTCAGAGGGCGCTACAAAAAAGGTTTTTGAGAATGAACAGCATTTTCATAAATTATTTGCACACTGGGCCTAAATAAATGTGATTCAGAAATAAATATTGTTCGTAAAATATAAATGTTGTTTTGTTGTAGAACAAAATTTGGTTTTTCGTTACTAGTGTTTGTTCCCTCCTCACCTAGTCGCGCTTCAATCGCCACTCCCAAAAGCCCCCATGCTGATGTCGCTGGCAATAGGTTCTGAAACCCCTTTTCGCCTGAAGGCTACCATTTAATTTACCTTGCTCTCTCTCTGAATGAAATACTAATGGAAAAGTGCAGGAAGTACTGTGAAAGTTACCTCCCAAAATTTTGGGCACCATCTAACCTACTTCGGAATAGCCCAAATCGTAAAGATTTTCACAGCGCAAGGAGCCAGGACGGTACGCTGTGTTCCATCCTGATGGGAGCGTGGCGACGCAAATTTTGTTTTCAGGGGCATCCGGCCTCACCCTCCTTTTTTGTGTGCACAATTCCACAAGTTTCAGCAAAGCGAAATGGGTGCGGCTTAGCTGGTACGCCTCCTCGCTCTTCGCAGGAACAAAGCGGGATAGGGCGGAACGTAGCGTCAGTTTTTCGACGCCAGTGGCATTCCTCCTCCTGTCTAGCCATGAAAAGTGTTGCCAGGCAAGCTACACAAACATTGTAGCAAGAAATCTACAAGAAGAGTTTTGTAGCCCATAATCTGAGGTACTAAAAACCGGAAGCGTTCTTTCAATCTCTTTTCTAACCACCACGGTTTGTGTTAACCTGAAATGAAGCCTGTTCTCAAAGGCAGCAGCAGAAGAAGTAAGGTCCCCTTGGGAAGCTCGCACGTTTGTTCTACAAGCCAAACATTTTGCCAAAGCATGCCGGTTGTGTCGTGCTTCAGATATGCTGGAGTCATTTAACCTAGCTTCCTCAGTTATAAAATGGTGGCCGTTTGTTTTGTGCGAAAGTCAGTTACCCCGGACGAGCGAAGAGCCAAGAGAGGGCGCAATTGATCAGGCTTCGGTGGCGTGTGTGCCTCAATCCTGGGGAGGCATTCATTTGTAAACAGTTTCGCGTCGTGTGCACCTGAGAAAGATCAAGCAGCCAAGGAAACAACTTTACTCCTGAAAAAGAGGAAGCGAGGCCCAGCCATCATTTAGGCCTCGTGAGTAATTTAACCTCAAGGGATCTCTACGGCCGGACCACAAGCCATCCCAAGGCATTCAGTTTACTTCGTAAAAACCCGTGCCTTTTACCACAAATTCTAACAACCATTAAACGAGGGTGAATGCACCTGTAAGCCGATGCAGAGAGAATGTGGCGAAAAGGAGGCCGGTGTTGTAAGAATAATTTTCGGGCAGCACGAACAACACTTGACGAAAAATGAAGCCTTAGCTATTCCAATCGGCCGGAAGAATGGTGGCTTAGACTTCCCTCTTTGTGACAGTGGAATTGTACGCTCGTAGAAGACTGGTAAGCTCACGAGAGCAAAGTCTAAGACGCTATTAATTCTTAAACGCTCAAAAATGTAAAGAAGTGCCCGACCCCGCAACTCAACATGGAAAACAGAAAATGTTACACCGTAATTAGAAGTTTTCAGCATTTTAGAGTTTGCACCTAGGACTCATCTGGGAGGCTTGTTCCGCGCAAGTGTACGACTTCTCAACAGAACCAGCGCCAGGGTGAATTGCAGAACGAACACCTCAGGACAGTGGATCATTCACGGCGTCAGTGGCAGGCGTCGTGCATAGGAAGAGAAAGCGCGCCAACGTAATGCATACATTCGCGGCACAACCTATACCAGTCAGTTTCGGGGATTACGGGTGACCTGGACAGTGAATTTTTACGGCGGGGCCCCGTTGTAGCCGTAACGCTGGTGGAAGTAAAACCCCAATGCGTGGACAGGTCCTACATGAGCAGCGACGGTTTTTTCGCCGGGCATCTTCGGACTAACTGGAGAAGGTTTCCATACGTCGGTGGCCCTCGCTTGTCACCCTCGCCTGCAACCTCAACTCATTCGGCCCCATTCCGGCCTCGTATTGTGGGATGTTGCAGTTCGGAGGATGAGCTTGTTTAAGGCGGAAATATTGTGCGTACGCTCAGCAGGCAGTGAAGAGGCCAAAGACTCAGATTTACAATCACTTAAAACTAAGTTTAAAAATAGGTGTATTCTCACCAAAAGCCACAAGAAATAACAATACGACCACTTTGGGTGTTGCAGTTTATTATGCAGCAGCAAATGATTACGGTCGAAGTTTACGCGGAGGTGAGAACATTCTTTATGTCATTTCTGCGATGACGTCATCGAATTTTGATGTTAGGTTTTGGTGAGATAACAGATATGAGCAAAATCTCATGCAAATGCAATGCTTCGGTTTTTCCTATCAATCGTTGAACCCTTATCCTTGGTACTGTACTGGTCATTTTATTTCCGGCGATAGCGTTTCACTGCCATCTTACTGTAATAAAATAAACAAAACAAGACGCAGTAATATCAGAACATAATGCTTAAATACCCGGTTACTTAACACTTCGGAGGTGTCTGATCACGCACACAGGATTCTTACTAATACCGGAACAGTTGTCTTGTTCCATAAACTGGCCGTGTCTGCGGTTTATTAAAATAAACGTTTGATGATTTATTTGTTGCTTCGTTTCTGGAACTTACAATTCGGTCACACGACTTGACACCTAAAAGCGCTACACGACACATAGCTAGCTACGTGGGTATTTGAAATTCGGTTTGTACTAATTAAGTCTGCGAAACGAATAGCATAAACTGCCGGGTGTCGGCAAAATTAGGTCTGATGTTACGATTTGAGTTCCTATAATTTCAGCAAGTACCTGAAGGTTGCGTACAATGAGTGATTTCCGGGAAGAGTATTGGTGGATGGCGCCAGAGTTCAAAGTGCGAGGCCAGGTGTAAATTACGTTATTTAGGTGTAATGCCCCGTAAAAGCTCTTAAACTCCGGGAAACTTTTCATATTTTGTAGCTGAAACACATTATAACACTGCAAAATTTACAGGAATGCTTAAAGGGACCCTGCAACACTTACCATCGACTACTCAGAATGTATCTTGGGGTAAAGTCTATTGTCCCAGCAATCTCCTCCCGCAAGAAATATGAAAATCCGTTCAATATCACCGAAACTACGCGCGATGAAAAATCGCGCATCAGTGTTCCCTCTCAGTGTTCCCTCGATATGTCACAGGCCGAGGAGTTTCGTCCTTTCCCCGCAACGTGGACGGGTCTATTTCCGGTCTGGTGCCACAAAAAAGCAGGCATGGCTGCCTGCTCGCAAGCAAGCGCTCAGGCTGGTAGGGCGTTTTTGGAGCAATAAAGGTTTGTTGTCGAGTGGGCTCGTTGAAAGTGGAATATTTAGTTCGTCACTCAAACTCCGCGCGCACTCAAAACAAAAGAAACACCGAAACCATGCGGACCGGTTTTCAGACATAAAAGAGGTTCCTACACAGCGCCGACGACGGCTGATCGTCACAGGAAATGCCAGAATTTAGCCGCGAAGTTGACCAGCGACAGCCAATAGGACAGCCAGGACAGCCATGGCGCGATTGACGTCGCAGACGCCATGCCAGGGGTGCATAATGAGGAGAATTGAAGAGAGAGCGGTTGGTTTTTCCCCGTCTTTCACGGCAATTTGCGCGCTTACTGCTTTACGTGCACGTGTAATATTTGGCTCGGGTGTTCCTGGAAGTCTAATGTAAACGTCGCGCAGGTTTACTTGCACTGCACAAAGAGTGTTGAAGGGCCCCTTTAACAATTGAATGGTCGGCAGTGGCTATAATGAAAATGACACCTAAACCTAACACCCTGAAAGTTTGTTCTTAGTCATAAAATTAGCAGACGTTTATCGATGTCCGTTAGAGGAGTGCATACGTGAATAGACTACAGACATGGGTAACTCTACCTCGACCCTCAGTGAGTTAATACAGAAGTAATAACTACAATAAATTTTGACAGTAACAGTGCAATAGTACAAGACGGTCCAAAAATAACAATAAAAAGGGTGAATTTTTTAAAGCAATCCCTCAAAACAGAAAAATGTTCCTCACTGACAGTAATAGCTTTACATACTCAGTTAAACGCTCAACGAAAAAAATCGATAATCCTAAAGACGAAAGAAGAATTGAAAATTTTGGCCGCATCAACTGATATCTTTTTGTTTTCACAATTTTTTTCTCTTTTTTTGTTTTTCTTCTCTCATCTAGCGTAGCAAGCCACCCCGACGGCTCGGCTAACATCGCTGGTCTTCATTGGAGTTATTCTCTCTCTCTCTCTCTCTCTCTCTCTCTCTCTCTCTCTCTCTCTCTCTCTCTGTAAACAGCCAATAATGGCAAATTGAATTTTCTGGCGTTTTATACACCGACAATACCTCAGCGCATCTTATTTCAGTTGGGAAACTGGCAGTGTTAAAAATGAAATAATTATATTACAAATAAGTTTGCAGTGAAAATCTGAAACAATTTAAAATGCCTTGCTCAAATAATGTCCAATCCCTGCCTTGTGTATTTCATTTTGCCGACTGTTTGGAATAGTTCTTCAATTTTGACAAGAAGACGAAAAAAAATGAACGTGGGGAACGAGGCAAATCTGTTAGATTAGAAGCCTGTTGATTTTCGTGAGGTAATACAAACTAAGCGCTGAAAGCATTGGCTATACTGTTGGGTTTATTGCATGTTTCCTTATTAAAAATACTTTGGATATCGTCTTTGGAGCAAAACAGGGCTTTAAAATTTGTTCTAAACCTTCCACTGTTTTTGTGATTGGTTTTATTTTTTTTAAAGGCCTTTCGATGTAAACACTGTTGGAACACTCTTATTTAACGTATTAAAATACTTTTTATATCGCTCCGCTAGAGTAATGTTGTAAAGTTGCCTCTTAGTTTTTAAACAAGTTTTTTTAAAGGAAAGCTTAAGTGTCCTCACTGATGGCGTAAGTACGCCATTAGGCCATGCAGGAAAGCCAACTTTCTCTGACAATGATGATGAATGATCGGGGGGGTGGGGGAAGGGGAGTTAAACATAAAACACTTCCCACGGTCAGAATCCAACACGGGTCTTTCTTAAGCCCGCCCACGGTCACACATCGAAGCCCGGATTGTACCTATTTGCGCCGTACATCAACATTGCATTTCCCCGAGGGGAAGAATGTGAAAGTGCGAATGCCGAGTTGAATTTGCGCGCATTTCGGTAATGTTCGCGAAAGAGAGATCACACACACACACACACACAACTACAAAGAAAGAAAGATGCATTTATTCACAGACACCATTTGTGTTTCGTTGTACTTGATTGCTAGAGCGGATCTCAGCGAATTTCGTGCTTGAAAGCGGGTTCAAGCAGGCCCTCTCATTCCTGGATTCCTACGTGGGTATTGCATGTCAGCGGCCAGGCAGCGCGCGCCCATCTCCCCCCGTTGCTAAGGAAGACGAGGAGCGCGCGCACCCGCAGCTCTTGCTATGCGGACTACGGCGGCGGACGATTCAGGCTCGCTTAAGAAGTGCATTCGCGCTTAAAACCAAATGCTATGCCTACGGAGGGGAACCCTGAGAGCTGCTGTGAGAATTCCATAAAAGCGGCGCGTGCGTCCATAGTAGCCCATATTTGAAGTGTGGGATTGGCCAACCGAAAAACTGAACACAAGAAATCTTTGCGTTTAACCATCGTCTTTGTTAGAACAGGTGTACACGATTTTAAACTGTTTATTAAAGCTCTTATCATCCGTGAATTACTTGCGAATTACACGTTTTGGTACTTGACTGTCTTCGAACGCTTATTGACTGCTACAAGTGGCTACAAAACTCATTGAATGCTTGAACGGATTCAGGCGATGAATCCGTTCAAGTCGCTCGAAGTTATCGCTCGATGCATTTATTTTCTGTAAAGCTGTTGTGAATTATAAAGACTCGTTTGGAGAGGCCTCACCAGAGGAAGCAACAAAAATGGGACAATTATCGGTAATATCAACGTCAACGACGCAAGAGACGGGTGGTTGTGCAACATCTGAGAAAACACCGTACAATAAGCTGTCTGTACCATGAAAATGGCTTCTTATGTGCGAAGCGATTGATGACTCAAAGTCATAACCGATATATGACGTATAAATGGTGTCAAAAGCTTCAAACAAAGGTACTCACTAACAGCACGATGCGCAGTCACTTCTAAGTCCAAAGCCCTCCCAACCGCAGAGCGTGAACTTTCCTACGCAACTCCGGTTTTTGTCCACGTAGAAGAACCGCTCAAATACCCCTGAATTCGAATCCTCACCATTATATTTTATTTTATTATACTCGTCAGGGGTGCAGTCCCAGGGTGTATCATCACAGCGGCTGTATTCGCAGCACCAGGACAAAGCCATCAACCCTAATTAAGACAGAAATACATTACAAAATTTTCAGTCTGGTAAAAATGCAATGTTTTCACCGTTTATGAATTCGCCGTTTATGAATGAATATTTTCACTGTATATAAATATTCGACACCGCTGAATCAAAAACACCGGCACCCTACCGTGAGAGCGTTACCACTTTTTTTCTGTACATTGTCCTCCACGCCCACCGGTTTTGTTCGTTTGAAGAACGCGTCGGTAACAACGGAGCCATCACATGATCTCTCTTTTGCCAACAAAAAGGTGGTGGCGTTCCATAAAAGATTTGAATTGTACACATCCTAAATAAACCTGTTATAAGACTGATCGGGCTGTAGCGTAGCCATCCATGACAGAATATTTCTGCCATGACGCTAGTCGGTATATTAAAAATGCCATAGAGATCAATGAAAGGACTTTTATATGTTTGCGTTATAGGGGAGTGCAGCCCAAGCCTATTCCTTGGTCACTTTTTTTTATGATTCACGTAATCATGCGCCCTCTACCCTGTGGTTCACAGTATTCTCCACACAACGTTCCACTAAGTAAAGCATACCGAATGAAAAGAAGGTCGTTAATTCGAATCTCGAGGGGGCGCCATATAGATGCAAGAGTTATTTAAGGTTCTAACTAACAACAGTGAACAATAACAAGAGTACACTGCACTTGTGAAGCAGTAGGGCGTGCCAACACTTTTATGCTTGGAATATCGGGTGCCTGCCGCGTGCCTTTTAATGTGCAGCATTCTTGGCCGAGTGTCAGACCAGCCAGGACCTTGTAACCCCCTGTATTTCCCCAAAAATCTAGATCTTGCTCAAGTAACGTTACAATATTCTAAATGGAGATACAGTCATAACTCGATTTATTGCAACCCGATATTACCAATTTAGCGATCTAACTAACAAACTCGCATCCCCCTCAGGTGCCTATGCGCGTCAATGCTTCTTAAACTCGAACTGACCAAACAGACTCAGCACGATTCCGGGTTTAATGAAGTTATTCGTAATAATGGAGCCTTTACATGATCTCTCTTTTGCCAACAAACTGTTGGTGGCGTTCCATAGAAGATTTCAATTGTACACATCCTAAATAAATCGTTTATAAGACTGGTCGGGCTGTAGCGTAGCCATTCATGACAGAATATGTATGCCGTGATACTTGTCAATATATTAAAATGCCATAGAGATCAATAAAAGGACTTTTATGCAGCAATCACTCACAAATATGTTTGCGTTATGAGGTAGTGCAGCCCAAGCGTATTCCATGTTAGCTGTTTTTAAGATTCACGTAACCATGCGCCCTCTTCCCCTGCGGTTCACAGTTATCTCCACACAACATTCCACTAAGTAAAGCATACCGAATAAAAAAAGGTCGTTAATTCGAATCGCGAGGGGGCGCCATTTAGAAGAAGAGTTAAAGTTCTAACTAACAACAGTGAACAATAATATGAGTACACAGCACTTTTGAAGCAGTAGGGCGTGCCAACACTTTTATGCTTGGAAAATCTGGTACCTGCCGCGTGGCTTTTAACGCGCAGCATTTTTTGCCGAGTGCCAGACCAGCCAGGACCGTGTAACCCCCTGCATTTCCACAAAAATCTAGATCTTGCTGAAGTAACAGCCTAATTTTAATAATATCCTAAATGGAGATACAGTCATAACTCGATTAAATGCAACCGATATTACCAATTTAGAAATCTAACTAACCAACTCGGATTCCACTCAGATGCCTATACGCTATAATGCTTCATAAACTCGACTTGAGCAAACAGACTCAGCACAATTCCGGGTTTAACGAAGTAATTTGAGAAAAAGACCCATATAAAAAGCATTAGTTTCGAATGTGTTTTGTCACAATGCCAGGATGACGGTTGCGCCGCGCCATCGCAAACTGCTTTAAGCACGGCGGCTTTCTAGCGTCCCCTCCAGAGACTGTATCGAGTTCTGCAAGGGCTCAAGATACGCCAGAGGATGAAATGTAGACTAGCTTCTCGGAAAAGCTTCGTATGCGCAATAAGGTGGCTCCAGATATGAACTTTAACGATTTTCTGAGTGCCGACACGACGGAGTGTTTCAACAAAGACATTGTGCACATAGTTTACTGTGCGCAAGAGTGGTCATACAATTCTGAAGGCCCAGAAAAAGCTTAACGTCCTGTGTCTTCTTCAGGGCAGAAGATGACACTATTTTACTTGCCCAGGCGCATTGCTTGGGCTCCTCACATAGGAACCCAGGACGCCTTCAACACGCCTGCGTGCAACAAAAATTATGCGGGCTCAATGCTAATGAAGCTCGCGAAGGTAAAAATCAGAGTGTTCTTCGTCCTTGTTTTTTGAGCGCTTCTGTATTCCCCCAAAATGAACACATACCAACTAGCCCAACTTTCCGTTCTTCTGCGGTGTTGTTTGACTACGTACAGAAAGCATTTAGGATTTCAAAAAGAAGTTATAAAGAGTTGCATGGTCCCTTTAATGCCATGCACTCCCCTAGAACGTGATCGCTCCGGAACGCGACAACAGCCCCACAATTAAGAACATCCAAGGGTGGATACCGGAAGCAACCGATTGCCCCGTATCCTTAGGGGGACTAAGGCTCCGAATGCAACCCCTGGCTTCTGGTTTTTCGGGCTATTTAACACGTCTGGGAGAATGCCTTAGGTCATTTCACATGGGAGCGTAGCTTTCACACATTGCCGTCCCGCAACAGAGCTATGGCCCTTTTTTTACCGTGTGTTTTTGTTTTTCACGGACAAAAGTCGGAAATTCGATTTGAGTGGACCCCACGCCATCACAATAAACATGCCCTAAAATAGCGCCTTAAAGTATCTCCCCTTGTCCGGCAATACCAGACGTGTGTTATGCCTGCAATGCCAATTTACGAGACGGGAAATCCACATTTTTAGGTGGGGGAACAGCGTTAGGTATCGCCCACATATCCACACTGCAAGCAAATTGGAAGGAAATCATTGGAGCCTAAAACGTTAATACCGCTTCTTCATTTCAAGCGAAGGATTAGAGCATGTAGTGAAGCTTACGTGTCTCTAAGGGATCCTAAGCACTTCTTAAAAGCAATTATGCGGAAGAAAC
Source organism: Haemaphysalis longicornis (assembly GCA_013339765.2). Lineage (NCBI taxonomy): Eukaryota > Metazoa > Arthropoda > Arachnida > Ixodida > Ixodidae > Haemaphysalis > Haemaphysalis longicornis. The sequence goes on from CM023453.1 coordinate 73,458,956, forward strand.
AAGGCTGAATTGAGCACAACTCAGTACGTTTTGACAGGTTACGATTACGTCATTGCAAATGAAAAGATTAATTCACCCTGATTCTCTGGAGGGAGGAGTATAGGGCATCAATGAACTAAGCTGAATAGGTGAATGAGAAATTGGTTAGTTAGGTTGCTGACGCTGCGCAAAACGTATCTAGTGCTTACTTATTCTAAATTGCCTAAAGAATCGCGGAGGGACATAAGCCATTGGCTTACTTTTCCAAGACATCAAATTTTACATAGGGAGACTCGTTCGTAAAAATGAGGGTTACAAAAGCAAACTGTAATGTTGTAACGACAGCCAGATTCCCACAGCAGTCGTAACGGATAGTGTGCAATCCCCCTGAGTGGGTAGGTCATGCGCGTATTGAAGCGCCACGTGGGGTTAGTTTACCCCTAAGACAGATCGCGCTGCAAGCAACGTCCACTTTATTGTACCTTAGGTTCTGCGGACAAGTTTCCGCTTGCTAAGTATATCAAGTGAAGGCAGCGCAGCTGGCGCACGGATGAAAAGATAGACGACTGGACACACACAATTCCTCTTGTATGTTCAGGCTTCTCCCTCTTCGTCTGTTAACCTGATCATGTTAAATCAACATGCCAAATAACCACTTCAGTGCATTTCATGATAAGTAGATAGCCGGAACGCATTTACTGGGCTGTACTGGTATTGCCCTAGAATAATAAGTAACTCATGTAGGTGTTAAGTGCTTTACTGGCTTTTCAGATTTTCTCCCGTCCATTCCAGTCGGATCATTGACCTAGTATTTCAACCTATTCACTTTACTTTTATTATCTTTGAACTACGAGTCATTACAAGCGCTTTTGTCTTGCTGCTGATCATACACTCTGGTTAAGAATGATCCATGTAATGCTTTGGTAACACTATGCAATTCATAAAAGTGGTAAACATCAAAGGCAAACAGACAATATAAGCTTGAGTTGAGAAATTTTATAAAAGAAGTATTGTTGGTTTTCTAATGAACCTTTTTGAGATGAGGCCGAATTTAAACCGTGGGTTGTCAAATGTTGCTCCGTTAAGAACAAACCTGTTGCCGTTGCTATAACTGCCCATATAGAAAAGGCCTATCTAAGCTTGGTATAAAAGGTTTGGTGGTAAAAAGTAACTGTTAGCGACCACTCACAGCAACCCGTTTAATGGTTTGTTCTCCCGTTTAATAAGTTCCTTCGAAACCATTCATCACACCAGGAGAAGGAACTACTCGAACAAGAGACCTCAATTACTAGGTAAACAATATGGCTAATGGCGGCTCTGGATAGTCTGCTTATCAGCAATAGTGTAGACATATCTACCTCTATCTTTTATCTATCAGCAAGGGCCCCGTTAGAGGTAGACAATTGATTTGGACGTGCGCGAGCTCAGTCACAGCAGATTTACAGGATTATCAGAGGAAAGCTTATGGTGAAGAAATTATTGCAAAGTATTTCTGCGTGCCCTACAAAACGCAATAACGGTGTAATGCCGTACTATTTATTGCCTTCTCTCTTTGCCTATGTCGTACCAAAGGCAACCCGTTCGACATCACTGAAATTGATTTTATGATGATGTTTTAGTTTTAATGGCGCAACGGAAGCTAAACGCAAAACGCGCCAAATGAAAGTCATTTAGGAGAGTGACATGAAAGTAAAATTCAAACATTTCAGTAAAAGTAAACAAAGTAAAACACAAGGTAATGAAGATGACTGGTGTAAAGGGCCAGGTTGTCAAGATACACCATAAAAAATAACGTGTAAAAATTTTACGATGGTAAGAAACTCAAAAACGCGTTTTATTGAAAACATCGGCACTTCTCCTAAAATGCATGACACGTGTTGTAGAATATGTGTGTATAGCTTCGAAAAGGGTTTAAGTCGTGTTGTGTCAAGTGCCTTGCATTGAATGAGTATGTGGATTACGGATAGGCTTTCTCCACACCCGCAGCACATGGGTCTTGGTGATCCAGTGAGCCAGTGGTGAGCTCCGACTTAGCTTGGCAGAAGTTGGTGAGAGTAGGGCCCCTGGAACCACTTCTAGTAATGCAGCGCCAGCGGAAAGCACCGATTTTACCATAAATCTGCACAACTTCATCCCCGTCTTCATTGAAGCTTGCGATGACTTAAATACTTACCTGAAGTGCTTTGAGCAAGTTGAAACTGAACAACTTTGGCCAAAAGAGAAATGGGCCACAGTCCTGAGCTTGTGCCTCGCCGAAGACGCCCCTAAAGTCTTTGGCCGACTATCTCGTGAGGACTCTATGGACTACGATAAGACCAAAGGAATCCATCTGCAGCGTTTCCGTTACACTGCAGAAGTATACCGTGAGAGGTTACAGCAGAGTATGCCGCAAGACGGTGGAACAGGGAAACAATTTGCTACGCGTCTCGAAAGTTTTTAGACGGCTGGGTAGAGAAGTCAGAGACGGCTAAAAGCTATGATGCAGTACTGGACGTAAATGTCGCCGAACAATTCCTGACCAACTGTCACAGCACGTTAGCAGTGTTCCTTCGGGAACAAGACTGGAAGAAACTCTCAGAGATAACGGAAGCGGCCGATCACTTCCTGGAGGCCCATCAACAATCGAACGTACTGCAGTTTGAAGAGCAGGAAGGGGAGTTTTTGAAAGGACCGGACCGAATTTTGCCGACTGGACCTAGAATGTCCCGTTTCTTCCTCTGTGACGAACCAGGTCACAAAGCCTCAGGCTGCCGCTCGAGGCTAAATGAATCGTACTGTTCTGGTTGCCGCGGAGTGGGTCGTGACAACAGGTCCTCTTCTTAACGAGTGAACCTCATGGACACGACGCCATGTTTTGTGTTGTCGACTAAACAAACGCGCGGTTCATCGAAGGACAAGATGGAGGAACCGCCTTGTACCGACTTCAGTTCACAGGGGAAGCAGGAGGCAAAAGTGATGAGCGTAGTCTAACCGGAAACCTCGAAACTACCTAGATTTTCGGTACTGAAAGGAGTACTATTTGGAAAGAAAGTTTCGGTGTTCCGAGACACTGGTAGCTACACTTTGGTGGTTTCTCATTCTCTGGTTACCAATTTAAGCAGTCACATGTACCAGATCTACGCTGCGTCTAGCTAACGAAAAGACTACCGAAGTCCTTGAAACACTGGTTTTAATTTCATCTGCTTTTTTCTCAGGAACAGCCATCGCCAAGCGCAAGGACACGTCCCTCTGGCATGTATTCGTTGGCAATATCCCTGCTGCACACGATGCTAGTGAGCCCAACAATGGACTTAAACGTCATAAAATGTATCCCGCAGGAGCTTCCCGCTGAACAAGCAAATCATGGAACCCTGCGGATGTGTTGGGAAGTAGCTGGCAAGCGATTGGGCGTCAACACGTTCTTTTTAAAGGACGGACTTCTTTGTTGGTGCTACGAAACGTCTGGAGACGTGTACAAACACGTCCTACTGCCAACGAAGTTTCGCGCTGAAATACTGAGCGAGGCCCACAGTAGTCCGACAAGTGGACACCTCGGTGTCAGACAGACCATGCGTCTGGTGTTGGAAGCTTTTTACTTGATGCCGGTGAGTGCAACTCCAGATGCACAGGCACGTCCGTTCGTGCCGAACGTGTGGAAGGAGAATGCCGAAGGATCGAGTTTGAAAGAAACCAGGTGAACGCACACGTCCTATTATTAACCCTTCTGCGCTAGGAGATCCCCATGGCGTCGGCTCCCTGCGCCGGGGGTTAGGGATTTAAAAAATAGCCACACCATTGTTCAAGCGGTTTCAGGACGTAAACGCAGAGGTCGGGCGTGTGGAGCTGCAATCGTGAAGTTTTGAGCAGATAGGAGCTCAGTCCCTGTCTAGTTTTGCTCGGGAGAGACGAAGTATCTTTCCAATATACGCGCATTCTGTATACTTATTATGTGGTGCTACACCCAGGCTATGTACTTTTGGCTTTCCGTGTTTCACTTACGGTTGAGTACTCCGAAGGTTTTGAATACTCAAGGTTGCTGAGGTGTAAAACAATGGCACCACGAATCCTGGACTTTTTCCTGTAGGACTGATGTGAGCATTCATGTGAAACATTATGTTCGCGGTCAGGCATGACAGTCCTTGAGTACGGATGATGGTGCTCCGTGACGGTGAGTGACGGGGTTGAACACTGCGCACAACTCTCCGTGTTCTATGGGGGTAGAAAGTTTTTTTGGGGGATATTATGCCTTTTGCATAAAGACCTACAGGTACACGTTGGCACCCGTTTCCCTAAGGTAGTCCCGAAGCAAGCGGTGGTGGGGCCCCCAAAGCCCTCGCTGAAGATCCCGGGGTCTCCCTGGATGCAGGCCTGTGCCGCGAAGGTGTTGGGATCTCGCTGCACGCAGGGAAGGGCCCGTCCATAATATGTGATTGGTGTCGGCGTCTTCGGCAGGCGCCGTACAGAGGGGGCAATTGCTGGTAAACTGGGCATGGTATCGCGGTGGCCACGCCCGGGTTACCACAGGAGAGAGGGCCACCCCAACTCGATGCCTATGCCGCAGGACATCCTCCCAGCGAGTGCGCCCACGTGGCAGGTCTGCTCCACAAGAAGGGATGATAGCAGGTATAGCACGACAAAGATCTTCCTGCAGTTTGAGAAACTGTCATCTGAGTCCGTTGTCAGGAAGGGCAGCGGCCGTGGAACAATCGTAAGGTGACGGGAACTATCCGGCGCAATATGAGCTGTGATAGTATTACGCCAGGTCCACGACAGTCGCAGAGGTCAGGGGTACATATCTAGTAGTGTATGAATGTATCTTGAGAGATGCGAGGTGGAGGTACACAGCGGAAATTCCGTATGGCCGCCGTTGATTAGGTGTAAATTTGTACCGTAAAACTGCCAGGGGCTTAAAGAAAATAAGGTAGTAGTGCTTGCAGTCTGTCTCGGATTGCTGTAAGCACCGCCAGCATAGAAAGTCAGGTGTGGAGTGTTTTATAAGCGCAGTTTTGGTTCGCTTCTGAATGAAAGGGACATTCGATCGCCGTAGTTAAAACGCCGGTGTTCGGCCACTTGATAGTACAGCCAGGGCGGTCTCGTTATAGAGTGGGCTGGTGAGGCGGGTAGAGAACAGCTCATGTAGATCGCCTACACCAGTGCCTCTGGAACAAAATTAGGTTTGTGCTGGCGGGCGGAGCGGCGCTGATGTAGAAGCTCATCCAGGATGTTAAGTTGAGCTTCTGCCTGAAGAGATGGTATAGGCGTTATTTGAGGGAGGCAGGCGATCGTCTGCATTGCCACTCTATTAATTGTTTCAAGTCGGGCCCACTCCGCTTTGATCATCTGCTGGAATTGAGCCTGATAGAGCAAGTCCAGGCTGAATTATTGACCGAACCAAGTGTGGGGCTATTTTGATGCCAGAGCCTCCAGACATTTGTAAAATGCGTCTAGTGAGGTGTAACATTTGACCTGCTTGTTTGCGGGCAGATCGAAGCCACAAGGCAGCTGACCCTGACGATGAAATCTCCAATTCCAGCATGCAAAGAGGGGTGGCAGTGCGCACAGGCTGGCCGGAGAGCGTGATCGATGACATCTCCTGTCTACGACGGCCCCAATCTTTGGCCACGGACATAACGGCTGTTTTTTCGACTGAAAGCGAGAGAGCAACGTATTCAAATCGTTGCTGTGTGTCAGTTAAAGCTGGTCTGGGTGTGCAGTCTATACTGTAATATCGTCCGTGTACACCAGAAGGTGTACTTCTGACATGGAGCCAACATGCCAGGCAAGCGGAAATATAACTACGTTAAAGGAGCCATGAAGAGAAAACACAAGTTTGGTTCATTCGAAAGATTGCCTCGTTAGAACCATAACGACACCACTTATAACGCAAACTTCGCTCAAATAAGCTACATAATTAGAAAAAAAGAAAATGACCATGCGACCCACCAGCTCATTTTCCGCAGCAGAACCTATGATGTCACTCGAGAATGCTCTGCGATTGGCGGAGGCCGGCAAAAGCAAACGCATGTTAGGCAGGGCTTACAGTTTGCATAGCGAGCTAAATGCCCGTGAAACATACTGCACATTCTTTTAATGACAAAGAACGGTGGAGTAAACGGTTGAAGTTCCGAACGAACACAAAAGCGTGTGCGCCAATGCGTACGAAACTACCGCCGGCCGAGCTCGACATCTCGCCGTCGCGCAGACGAATTGTCGGGTTCGAGGCTCTTAGGGGCCAACGAACCGTCCCAGCACGCACATCAGCGACCTTGCTTGGTATCGTAATTCCTTCACAGGAGGTTGGCCGTCATATCGCCATCCAGCAAAGATAAAAATAGAAACGAGGGGAGTAAGGAACAGCAAGCAGTGACGAGATAGTGACAGTCGCCGCAGTTTCGGAATGGTGTTGGCTTGTTGCTATTGTTAGGAGCTCGTTTCCAGTTTACAACCACTGAAAACTTCAGTTTGTTCGAGTACTTTACAATGAAATTTCGTTGCTACGTTTTGAAATGCCCATGTAGTACGGGAAAATCGTCGAGGGAGTGCGACATCCCCGTTAGGAGATTTCCTTTCATGTGCTGCCCAACGACGAACCTCGGCGAAGCAAGTGGCTACGTTTTGTGAGCTTTGCAAACGGAGGAGAAAGAGAGCTAAAGGAAGTACGAGTGTGCTCGCTTCATTTCCGAGGAAGTGATTCCGGCAGGGACCCTTACGTTAGCTCACTCCTGGGACATGCTGGCGCTCGTCGCCGACTTCGTCAGATCGCCGTCAAAGCGCTCTTACCTTGGGGGAAAAAGTGCCGTAAATACCGCGCATTGGCGCTCGTATCTTTCTGGTCGAAGCAGAGCGCTCCCGGGAACGGCTTTCCATACACGACACCGGCCAACTGGCATAAGCGATACTGCTACTGAAATTGAACTATTATTAACCGTAATAAAAATACGGCACATACGTACCAGTCTGTATTCGTCCGTCGCGACGGGGCTGACGAGGCAGCGGTGCCGACGGGAGGGCGTTCGTCTGTTGTGGCTATCGCGGAATGGTCGCTTTCCCGTCCACGGCGTATCCCATAACTCTTGCCGCTCGTGCACTTAGAAGCATTGAGCGTTCAAGTGGTGTGTGGTTGTTAAATGCAAGCCCGAGCTCCTCGGCGAGAGTTTTGTTCTCCGGATCAGGCGATTCCATGACTAGGGCTGCGGGTGCACTAGGTCTTTACTAGTATTTTTAAAATGGCCGCGTCTCGGTCGACTCCCGCGTGTGGGTGTTATATGTAGTCGACATACTAAGTATCTGTTTCATGGACCGGCTCGTATGACGCCATGGTTCACGTCACGGAATGTGCAATTTTAGCGGAAGATTTAAAATTTTGCTTAAATTGCGTTATTTCTCACTGAATAAAGCATCATTTGCTTCCGGGAAAGCGCTTGGGGTACTATGAAACACCTAATCTTTCGAATAAAACAAACTTTTGTTTTCTCTTCATGGCTCCTTTAAAGACAAAGGGTGAAATCACCACACCTTAGGCACTCCACGGACGGGCGTAAAGTGGTCAGAACTAGCTCCACCAATCCGTACGGAAAATTATCTTTTAGTCAAACAGATCCGGAAGAAAGAGCGAACCTTTTCTGGGAAAAGTAGGCGTTGGAGAACTTCCAAGATAGCGTTGTGGCTGACATTGTCATATGCCTGGTGAATTTTTATGACAAGTAACGTCCGCACTTTGTGAGATCGGCCCGACACGTGGTCTGAACACAATCTGTGCTGGGTGGTACCACCTGTAAGTGTCCATGCACCACTGAAGTCGCGTAGCTAGCATTTGCTAGAACAGTTTCCACAAGTGCAGTGCGATAGGGCGCAAATTGGGGATATTCTCGGGTGGTTTGCCTGGCTTTGGTATAGGGACGGTATCTGCCTGGAGCCATGACTCTGATATTTGGCCCGAGAGCCACACCTTATTGATGGAACCGAGGAGACGACTCAGAGGTGTGTCGTCGAGGTTTTAATAAACCTCGTACGTAACGCCGTCTGGGCCGGGAGATGACCGAAGTTTCGGCTGGTCTAACGCAGCCAGGAACTCTGCCATGGTGAAAGCAGATTGTATTCCATGGGCCGTGTCATAAGAAGGAGGGGCATATACGTTGCGCGGTCGAGGAAATGGGCACGGGTTGCTAGCCGGAGGGTGTCAAATGCAGGGTACAAGGTGCAAACCACATCGAAGGCAAATTGATCCGAGTTGTTGCGTGATGCAAGGCACGCACGGGCTGCTGCTTCAGGAGTGCGGCCGCCTGATTCTATTGCCCGAAAAGCTTGCCAAATAGACGATGTGGTGGACGAAGAGCCGAGGTTAGCCATCGTTGCCGTGAAATACGTTTTTCATGAAGTCTGAACGCCGTGGTCAAGTGTTGCAAACGCATTCGAGCCGGAGAACACTGTGGTGAGGTGCCAAAAATCAAAATGAAACTAAAGATGGAATGGACCAGCACAAGCTTTCACCGCATTATGATCACAGAAATCATCCTCATTGTGGATAGCGCTGAAAGGACCGGAAAAAGGCAAGAGGAAGACGAGGAGGAAGAAGTAGTGGGCACGGAGGATGAATTGCCTGGCGGACTGGATGCACGAGTGGAGTCTGAGGGTTCCAGAAGCCTGTCGTTAGGACTGCGGGGACCCAGGTGTTCTGCGACCATTGGTAAAAAACGTCCAGGCACCACGTCACCATTGGCAATGCCGTACCGTGGCGCTGCCTCCTGTGCGCCTGTTCTGCTTCTGAAGATGCCACAGTATCTTCGCTGCCTGGCCCTCGCATCTTCAGCAGCTGCGCCTTCATCCGGCTGTCACTTCTGAAGACGACTGCATCGCTCGCGCCAGCAAGCTCCGCAACATCTCCGTGCAACTACCACGTGAGACTCTCTCTAGTCACGAGAACCTTGTATCATACATTTGTGTCGGGACTACGCTCCTCTTTACGCTAGTTTAAAGATGTCAAACTGTAGGTTGTAGCTTTTGTTAGGTGTACGTATCCTGGTTAGCGTCCGCCCTTTCCCTAACTTGCCGCCCGCATATATGTTCGTTCTCCTCGTTCATCGAACCCGCGTCGCATTTTCTTGCTCCTGGCATCTATATCAGCGTCATGTGTTCTCCTTAACCTCGACATCATCACAAAGTGGCGTCCGCGACAGGACTCTGCTCTAACATCGTGAAGAGTCAGACCATGACCGGAAATAAGGATTTAGGAGTTTGAGATAGCGAACAATGGGAACCGAATTTTTCATTGCACGACCCTCTGCTACGGAACACACCCTGATTTCTGTTCCTGCATTTCTTAGCAGAGTGTTTATGTACAGATAAGACGGTAGAGACAGGGCTGTATTGCCATGTGGTGTGCCTGTCACGTTTCTTGCGGCGTTGAGGCTTTTTCCCTCCGCTTGCTTCTGACTTATTCCGTTTACGCGAATGCTTGGGTGAAGTTGTTTTACGCGGCCTTCCGTTTCGCTGGGTGATACGGATAGCGGTAAGTCGTCCTGCGAAACAACTGCACAACAATCCATTCCTTCAGAGTTGCAAGCCTCTTAAAAATATTTTAGCCTGACGCATAACGTGACATTTGTTTTTTCGGCTCAACTTAGGCAAACATCGAGTCTCGAATTGATTGAAAATCATATGGCGCTGTCGCTTCCGGTATCTGCGACAACGTGACGTACAGACCGATGTTTTTATGGTCGGATGCATAGCAGTCTTTCTGTGGCTCTTTCGTTTCCGCGGTATCCCTTGGGAGCGCGAATACGTCTCACCGGGGGCTGCGAGTACTTTGGGAATATTGACTTTCGGGCCGTTATTTGGATACGCTTCAAGAATAATATTGAACCCGGTACCTTGTCTTCCTCAGGACACACACGAGGGATCTGGCGAGGCAGCCACTTCAGCCTGGCGGCGCTGTGTCCACAGCTGCAAAAGCGGGGGGTCAGGCTTTGGCTAACACTCCTCTGCCCACGTCCTCCGACTAGCACTGCTCAGAGCTTCTTCAATCACAGTGGTGGGGTCTGTGCTGGGGGCCGTCATGCTTGCATTGATGTTCCACTAAAACTCCTCCAAGTTTACTAGGGTGCATCTCCGGCAAAGTCCACGGGTCGAGTTCACGGCAATGCCAAGCCTGATAGGGTGATGACCGCTACCCCAGAAGTCGGCCTCTCGCTCCCAAGATATCACTGCAGTCCCAAGCCACGACATTAAGTCGCGAGAGTAGGGAAGCATCCGGGGATGAGTGCGTCGACGCAAAGGACATGATGTATCACTTAGCAGTTCGAGGTGACCATCGTTCAAATGTCCAAGTAACGAACGTACACGTTCACCTGAGGTAGAGGATCCCCAACTGCAATCGGGCGCATTGAAGTCGACAGTTACAAGTATGGGGACAAGTGTGAGGTGGCGCACTCGGTAAGGCACAAGCCCCGGCACATCCCAGGCGGCACAGAAAGCGTGTCCCAAGACCGGCCCGTCTATGGCCGCTTTCTGGCATGTCCGGCCAGAATCCAGGTTCTGGCAGCCACTCATCATACGATGAGCGGCCCACATTCGGCAAACAGGGCTTCGCTATTCCTCCGGCCAGCGGTGTTCTGACGCACAGTGGAAGCTACCTGGCTGCCAGATATTCAGTTCACTTTCGGCTGCCGATGTAGAGAATGAGAATGACCGAAGTACGGCTTTAGGGCATCCGTTTTTCCTTCGGGAAGCGGTGTTCAGCCGAAGCACGGCAAGGGCCCGGCCACAGAATATCCGTATTCTTGTGGCAGTTGGTGTTCGAAAGGAGACCGGCCGGAGCGCGGCTGCTTCGCATTCGCTCTTTCAACGCTGAACCGCGCGTCCAGCCGCCGAATATTCGTTTTCTTCGGGGAACCGTTGTATACAGGAGACCAGCCGACGCACGGCCCGAGAATGTACATTTTTCATTCGGTTAGCGGTCCTCGGCCGAATTACGGCAAGCGAAAGGCCGCAGAATTTTTGGCAACCGGTGTTCAAGAGAAAAGCAGGCTACGTAAGGTCTCAGGTTATACGTCATTCTTTCAGTAAGCGGCGTACAGCCGAACAACGGCACGGGTCTGGGCGCCGAGAATTCACGCACAGACGTGTATGGAAGGAGACCCGCCGGTGTAGGACCAGTTTTTTCCTTGGTGAAGAAAGAGCCGCAAGGGAGCCGAATGACGCAGACGCGTTTTTTACCCGCTCGGGAGTTTCTGCGTTTTAAATGAACGAACTTCATTTGTCAAACAGTAAGGCGTGTTCTAGGTGAACGGGCAAGGTGCAAGGACTCACTGGACATTACCAGGGAACCTTTTAGGCCATCAGAATGCCATATATTGCAACAAGAAGACTGTGCCACACCGACAGGTGAGCTAAGTCTCGCCAGTCATAGCCGTTACCACGCCTCACCCGCCGGCTTCGTCGACGCATCAGCTCGAGACTATTCGCCCCCTCAAGAAATGGAGTGCAGGAGATATCGACCCGGCAGAGATTTACGAGCCGAGGTGGCGGTGGTTCACCAAAATAAGTGGCCTTAAAGGGCATCGAGCAAGCGGCCGCCACGCAGGAGCTCAACCCGGCGCCATGTCAATGACTCCCCACCAAAGAAAGGCAAGGGTGCGCAAAAGCGCAAGTTTGCGGCTATTCTTCATACTGTATTATAGCAAAAACGATGTTGCACTATTTTGTTGGTGTTTAACGCAGAAGAGGCTAAGCTCATGAATTGGTAGGCTCAACTTCGTACCCTGATTCATGGGATTTTATTACTGTTTATTTAAAAACACGTGTTATTTTAAATGTGCCATAACAAAAGCCTTGTAACTGACGAAGCCTGGATGTTAATTTAGTTGCGGTGTTTGAAGGTGGGCTTAGCTACACTTCGGAAATGACTCATTTGTTTAAAAATAATCGCCAGCATCCTAGCAAACACGGGTTTCGTCGGGTTTTTTTTGCTCAACGCAGCTTGTTGAATTCGCGCACAATTTGGCTCTAGCAATAGATAAGCTCAAAGTAGTTGACTGTATTTTTTATACTGCAAAAAAAAAGCATTTGGAGGTGTTCCAGATCAGCTTCCTGTTAGTAATGTGCGGGCTCTAAACTGAATGAATCGGTTACTGCATGGATAGCTGAGTATATCTCTCTAAGACAGCAGTCGGTCGCTCTCAATGGTTGTTTGTCCGGAAATGTTTCCGTGACGTAAGGAATTCCCCAAGGGTCAGTTGCGGGCCCTCTTTTGTTTCTGTTATAAATAAATATCACTATTGCCCTCAAATCTTTGTTCAAAATGTTCGCGAATGACTGTGTAGTTTACAGGACAATAGCGAATGAACGTGATTGCGAATACCTGCAGCATGATTCTAATTTAATAATATCCCGGTGTGCTGATTCAGAAAAGTCGTTGAATGTTAAAATGTGTGTTAACGTCACCTTTTCAAGACAACCTTCATTCCAATTGAATACGTATACCTTAAATTACAATGCTTGAAGGACGGCCGGAGAATATAAAAAACTAGGAGTTTATTTAACGAGAGGTTAGTTTATTTAACGAGAGGTTTTTGGCTGTGCGAGATGAAATTTCAGCTAACCTCCATCTACCTTAAAAGAACAACCGTATTTTACTCATGTGCGGGGAATGTTCGAGTACACGTGTGTATTCAGGTATCCCTACACCAAAGAGCTGGTTGATACGCTCGAAAATATACAGAATAGGGCAGTGCGATTAGTATTAGGTAATTTGCAATGTCAAGTTAGCATTAGGGAAAGTAAAAGTAAACTTGAATGGTAAGACGTAAAAAATCAGAGAGGAAACCTTAGGTTGAATTTTTTTTCTAATATCTACTATTGGAAAAGTGGAATAGACGGTGAGAAGTATATCCAAGCGCCATTCTACATATCCCACAGTGGGACCGCTAGCTCAACGCAAATAATTAACTTTCCTTCAAAGGTGACGCCTTGCGCCATTCATTTTATCTTAGATCAATGCGAGACTCTACTTATCTTCCAGGTAGGATTGTACCAACTATTTATAAACACGATTTTTACCGCGCTTTGTGGAAATATTTTCTTACTTGGTCTGATATTTGATGCTTAGTATCATGTATCTCCCTACTGTAATGCATGCAAATGCAAGCAGGTATCAAATAATAATAATAAATAAATAAATAAATAAATAAATAAATAAATAAATAAATAAATAAATAAATAAATAAATAAATACACAAACTTCCGCAGTCGCAAGTTCGCCTCCGACGGGTTGAGAACCTTACGCATCCAAACTTGACCAATGAAATATTTATTGTTTTATTCGTTGCAGTATGCAAGGTTTGCTGTGTGAATACTGCCATTGCAATGTTATTAGTAATAAACAAATTATGAAACTTGTCTTACGCCTTTCCTTGCGTGAACACAGAGGGACACAACTGCAGCCACCTGAAGCAAGGCGTCATTCGTAACGCGTCTGGAATTTTTTTACCGTAGTACGACATCCCAGGAAAATTAAGTTCTTTTGGGCTATTAAGTTGTGAGCACGTAACTCATGAAAACAACATAAAAAATAGAATGAAAATGAAAGCACTTGTTCAACCTCTCCTAGGATCAGCCCTGTGAAAGATCATCAGAAAAGTTGAGCGAGTAGAAAATTTTTTCGCAAGAAAAATGGGCAAATCCGGGACATACTTTTTGGGTGAAGGAATTTATATTGAATGCTTCTCAGTTTTTATCGAGTACCAAAACGCTTTGTAAAGGCATTCGCGCCGGTTTTATATGCAACAAAACTGGAAAGCAACTCTTGTCAAAATAGTTGATTTAATCAGAGCATGAATGTGTTCCGGAAGATTGTTCTAAATGAAATTGGCTAAAAGCGGCACTTTCGTCTTTGTGAAATTCAACAGCCTTCCGCCCCCCCTTCTCTGTATATTGCAGGTAAGCCACCCCACAGAAGATGTCAGGACATGGACAATACATCTATTCCAGCTATACAAAGAATTGAATATTTTCTGAATTCGACAGTAAAAGAGGCACAGCAATTCAAGAAACGACGTTTTGTGAGCACCGTTTAATAAATGAATTTTGGTGTCAACTGACGCTGATACTTAAAAGCAAGGCTGCGCTGAAGGCTGGACGGCTGGTGGTTGCGCGCGGGCTCATTTTGATGGGGCTGGATTGGACCCAAAATGCTGTGTTTTCCTGCTGCACAGCCCGACTGGGTCATATGCTTGCGCTGCATGCAGTGGTCGTCCACCGGCCTCAGTACAGTTAACGTACTGCGGCTGAACTTTAATGCCCGTAGCGAGGCCATATTTCCGGCAGCTTTATTCCGGCTGAAGACGATGACCGCATCTCGGCTGTCCTGCGATGGCCGTACTTCGGCCGTACACGGGTGGCTTTGGAATGGCCAGAGCCCTACGGCTGGAATCTGGCCGTATGAACGGAAGTCGGTCGACTGGCCGACGGACACTGGCCGTTGGACAGTCGTGGGAGTACGGCCGTATACCGCCAAACGGCCCACATTTGGACACGGGAAGAACATGGCTGCCGGAAAAAAGCCGGACAGAAAATCACCGGCCAAAGTACACCGGCTTGAATGAGGACGAACACTCCTGTGCTGCTGGGATGACCGTGAAGGGATTGGCCTCATCTGGACGGGCTGAAGAAAAAAAGCAACAAGTCACAGGAGGTTGAAGACGCGGACCAATGAGAGGCGGCCACAACCGAACAGCTAGGAGGGCCACGGGAGGACAGAGCATAACTCTGGGAGAGTAAGAGAGAAAGGTTCGAGGAGAGCCGTGTCCAGTCGACAGATCGAGAGCGCGCTGGCTTTCCAGGACCCGAGCTGTCGTGAGATCTGCCTGACGCCCTGCCTTCCTGCGGTCCCTGTACGGTCCTCCAGAGTCATGTACCGCCACAGGCGCACGAAGCTGCGGCCTGCACAGTTCCTGGACCGCTGTTTCCTGGGTGTCGACAAGGGCCTGCTGCCTGCCGCCTGCTGTCGCCTAATACCTGTTCGTGCCCGGGTGTGGAGCACTACCGTACCCGTAAAAGCTACGACGAGTTGACCTCGGTGAGTACTCGGCACTCCAGACACAGCCATCGGCCCCCGTCGCGCCCCGCAGCGCTCTGCTTCATATCACATCGCCGAACCGAGCACCGACCCGCTGGAAACTCCGCTCAGTCATGGTGAACTTTTCCATGATTTAATCTATGGTTCTTTAGATAGTGTATTTCGTAGTTTCGGAGGTGTTTAGCTTTTTTAAGCAGTGTTTTGTTCTCGCGTTGTCCTTGGTCTGCGTCGTGCGGTATATAAGAATACATGTTCACTCATAACTCTGCGAGGGCCCTCGTTCATTTTTTGGCAGTGTGGCAAGTCCCAGTCGCCCCTGATTCCTTGAAAAAGGAACCTGCAGGGGTTTACCCTCACAAAAACCTAGTGTGCGCCGTACCAACAACAGAATGAAACTGGTACTTCCATGTTCGCGTGTGCTTTTGCAATCCGCTATTTTGTTCTAGGCTACAAAATTATTATGCAAAACATCTATAAAGCTATAACGCGGCCTACCACAACTGGTTACAGCACGAGCGTAACAAGGTCAATGCCATCATTAAGCACGCTTATAATTCCACGCTAGGCCCGGCTGAATCTACAAG
Organism: Haemaphysalis longicornis; assembly: GCA_013339765.2. NCBI lineage: Eukaryota > Metazoa > Arthropoda > Arachnida > Ixodida > Ixodidae > Haemaphysalis > Haemaphysalis longicornis. Next base: position 73,474,571 of record CM023453.1, read on the forward strand.
CATACCGCTCTTCCTGAAGCTACGAGTCCATAATGCGCTCGAAGAGATGGCGGAGGTACAACGTACGGCCCAGCTCAAACGTTAATCTAAATCGAACACTGGAGGAAAGATCCTATTGGACCTAGGATATGTACGCCACAGCGGAGGTTTCAACCAACTCACCATCCCGGACGAAATATGTCACCGGATATGTCTCGGTGGCCGATGTCCCTGCGTGCGCCACCGGCCGCCGAGCTTTCACTCTGCTCTCCTCCTCTGTCGCAACCCTCTCGTCGTTGTGCTTTTGTACGTTGCTCTCCCTTTGTTCGCTCCCCCGAGTGGCTTCTTTTCTTCCGCCGCGACATCTGCTTCTAACATGCCAAACTGGGCCCGCTAGCGAGACGCACGCGGAATCAAAATCACGGGGAGCTGTCTCAATGAGCGGTAGAGTAATCGCACACCGCCACATATGTGGCGATTGCATATTAACGCGATAGCGTTACTAGGCTCATTTTTTGATTCCCCTGTGCCTCCTAGCCGTCCGCTATCAGCCGTGCTCATCAGGCGTCCACGGAAACACGTCACCGCTGCTACCCGGAAACTACTGCTGAGGCAGCAAGATAGAAGGGCTGCACTGAACCAGCAAAGGGGCGGAACGACAACCGATGTTTGGAAAGAACGATAATGATACATTGCTGGATACGAAAGAAATGTTACGCGTTTTAAGCAGGTGCCACACCTGCGCGGTGAAGACCAAATGGCGGTGGCATGCTATAATGTATCTGCTGGGCATCTGCCGCAGCTTACGCCCTCACACGAAAGTGTTTCCACTAGAAGGTCAAAAAATACAAACTTTCGGTAATGCATGAGCCGAAGTTACGCGTGAGCTACGAAACACGCTGTAGTGAAACTCTCCGGGGAATTACGACCCCTTCAGGATCCTTAACTTGTGCCGAAATCTCGCCCCACCTGTGTTTTAGTTTTCTGTTGCCATTTGAAGGGCTGCCACAGCGGGGAATCGAACCTGCGTCTTCGGGCACAACACCGTAATGCCTTACCCACTGACCCACAGCGCTTTTTTTCACGCGAACTTACGCTGCCCCTAGCATTCGGTGTCATAACTAAGACTGGGGACAAACAATTCCCGCTGGCCTCTCAGAAATCAAGGAAGACAGAGATTATAACCATAAAAGAACTAAAAAAGACCCGCCTTAGAGCGGCTAACCACACAAGTTTACAAAAATAGTTTCAAATATTCCAAATGCCTTGCATTGAATGAGTATGTGGATTACGAATACACCTTCTCCAAACCCGCTGCACATGGATCTTGGTGATCCAGTGAGCCGGTGGTGAGCCCCAACTCAGGTTTGCAGAAGTTCGTGAGAGTAGGGCCCCTGGAACCACTTCTAGCGACGCAGCGCCCGCGGAAAGCACAGGTTTTACCATGAATCTGCACAACGTTATTCCCGTCTTCATTGAAGCTTGCGATGACTTAAATATTTACCTCAAACGCTTTGAGAAAGTTGCTACTAAACTTCGTCGGCCAAAAGAGAAATTGGCCACATGCCTCAGCTTGTTCTTTCCAGAAGAGGCCCTTAAATTATTGGGCCGACTATCTCGTGAGGACTCTATGGACTACGATAAGACCAAAGTTTCCCGTCTGCAGCGTTTCCGTTTTACTGCAGAAGTATACCGTGAGAGGTTACGGCAGAGCAGGCCGCAAGACAGTGAAACAGGGAAGTAAATTGCTACGCGTCTCGGGAGTTTTTTAGACCGCTGAGTAGAGATGTCAGCGACGGCTAAAAGCTAAGATGCATTACTGGACTTATATAGCCAGGCAATTGCTGTCGCACTGTCACACCACGTTAGCAGTGTTCCTTCGGGAACAAGACTGCATAAAATTCTCAGAGTTAACGGAGCGGCCGATCACTTCCTGGGGGCCCAGCAACGATTCAACCTACTGCGGTTTGAAGAGCAGGAAGGGAAGTTTTTGAAAGGACCCCACCAAATTTTGCCGACTGGACCTAGAATGTCCCGTTGCTTCTTCTGTGACGAACCAGGTCACAAAGCCTCAGGCTGCCGCTCGAGGCCAAAGGGACCGTACTGTTCTGGTTGCCACCGAGTCGATCATGACAACAGGTGTTCTCATAAACGAGTAAAATGCGTGAACACGACGTCGTGTTGGGTGTTGTCGACTAAACACATGCGCGGTTAGTCGAAGGACAAGATGTAGGAACCCCCTTGTACTCACTTCAGTTCACAGGAGAAGCAGCAGGCGACGGTGATGAGCGTCGTTCAAAAGGGAAACTCGAAAACACCTAGACTTCCGGTACTGAAACGAGTACTGTTTGGAAAGGAAGTTTCGGTGTTGAGAGACACTGGTAGCAACACGTTGGTGGTTCGCCATTCTCTGGTTACCGATTTGCAAGTCACATGTACCAGATCTACGCTGCGACTATCTAAGAGGAAGACTACCAAGGTCCTTAAAGTACTGGTTTAAATTTCATCGCCTTTTTTCTCAGGAACAGCCATCGCCAAGCGCAAGGACACACCCCTCTGGGATATCATCCGTTGTAATGTTCCTGGTGTGCGCGATGCCTCCGATTCCGACCCAGTGTGGAAAGACTGCGCCATGCTAGCCAGCCCCAAAATGGACTTAAACGTCATAAAATGTATCCCGCAGGAGCTTTCCGCTGAACAAGCAAATCATGGAACGCTGCGGATGTGTTGGAAGAATGTGGGAAAGGGAGTAGCTGGCAAGGTTTTGGGCGTAAACACGTTCTTTGTAAAGGGCAGACTTCCTTGTAGGTTCTACGAAATGCCTGGAGACGTGTACCAACGCGTCCTGCTGCCCAAGAAGTTTCGCGCTGAAATACTGAGCGAGGAGCACAGTAGTCCGACAAGTGGAAACCTCGGTGTCAGAAAGACCATGCGTTTGGTGATTGATGCTTTTTGCTGGCCGGGAATGCAACTCCAGGTGCACCGGCACGTCCGTTCGTGCCGAACGTGTGGAAGGAGAATGTCGAAAGATAGAGTTTGTAAGAAACCAGATGAACGCACACGTCCTATTAATAACCCTTCTGCGCTAGGAGTACCCCATTGCGTCGGCTTTCTGCGTCAGGAATTACGGATTTAAAAAAATAGCCACACCATCGTTCAAGCGGTTGCGGGACATAAACGCAGAGGTCGGGCGTGTGGAGCTGCAATCGTGACGTTTTGAGCAGATAAGAGCTCAGTTTCTCTCTAGCTTTGTTCGGGCAACCTGCGAGCGAGACGAAATATCTTTCACTATATCCGCATTCTGTATACTGACTGTGTGTTGCTACACTCAGCCTATGTACTTTTGGCTTTCCGTGTTTCATTTACGGTTGAGTACTCCCAAGTTTTCGAATACTCATGGGTGCTGAGGTTAAAAACAATGGCACCACGAATCGTGAACTTTTTCCTTTAGGACTCATGTGATGATTCATGTGAAACATTATGTTCGCGTTCAGGCATGACAGTCCTTGAGTACATATGATTGTGCTCCGTGATGGTTTGTGACGGGGTTGGACACTGCGTACACCTCTCGGTGTTGAACGGGGGTAGAATGTTTTAATTGAGATATTATGCCTTTTGCATAATGTCTTACAGGTACAAGTTGGCGCCCGTTTGCCAAAGGAAGTCCAGAAGACAGTGGTGGTGGGTCCCTGACAGCCACCGCTGAAGTTCGCGGGGTCTCCCAGGATGCAGGCCTGTGCCGCGAAGGTGTTCTGATCTCCTTCACTGAGGGAAGGGCCGTCCATGACAGGCGATTGGTGTCGGCGTCTTCGGCAGAACCCGTACAGAAGGGGCAATTGTTGGTAAACTGGGCATGGTATCATGGTGGCCACGCCCGGGTTACCACAGGAGAGAGGGCCACCCCAACTCGATGTCTATGCAGCAGGACCTCCTCCCAGCGAGTGAGCCCACTGGGAAGGTCTGTTGCACAAGGGGGGATAATAGCACATGTGGTGCGACGAAGATCTTCCTTTAGTTGGAGAAACTGTTCATCTGAGTCAGTTGTAAGAAGGGCAGCGTCCGTGGAACAGCCGTAAGGTGACGGTTACTATCCGCCGCAATACGAGCACTGTTAGTATTACGCCGGGTCCACGGCAGTCGCAGAAGCAGGCGTACATATGTAGTAGGTAGTGAATGTGTATTGAGACAGACGACGTGGAGGCTACACACCGCAAATCCCGTATGACAGCCGTTGATTCCCAGTAAATTTGTACCGTAAAACGTCCAGACGCTTGAAGAAAAGACGGTAGTAGTGCTTGCAGTCCGTCCCAAATTGCTGTATGCTCCGCCAGCATAGAAGGCCACGTGCGGAGTGTTTTATAAGGGCAGTTTTGTTTTCGCTTCTGAATGAAAGGGCATTCGGTCGCCGTAGTCAAAACGCCGTCTTGGGCCTGAGCTTCCACAAATGCCTCTGCAACCTGGGGCTGATTCACACCCCTGGATTGCGCGGCTGCGTTTCTCTTCGACCGACTTTGGAGTTGAATGAGGTGCCGGTTGTCGGTCACCTGATAGTAGAGCCAGGGCGGCCTAGTTAGAGGGTGGGCTGGTAAGGCGGGTAGAGAACAGCTCATGTAGATCATCAGCGCCGCTGCCTCCGGAACAAAATTAAGTTTGTGCTTGCGGGCGGAGCGGCGTTGATGTACAAGCTCATCCAGGATGTTAGGTTGAGCTTCGGCCTGAAGAGATGGTATAGGCGTTAGTTGAGAGAGGCAGGTGATCGTCCGCATTGCAACTCTAATAATTGCTTCAAGTCGGCCCACTCCGATTTGATCATCTGCAGGAATTGAGCCTGATAAACAAGTCTAGGCTGAAGAATTCAGTGAACCATGTGTCGGGCTATTTTGAAGCCAAGCCTGCAGACTTTTGTAAATTGCGTCCGACGAGGTGTAACATTCGACCTGCTTGTTGGAGGGCAGATCGATGCCACAATGCAGCTGACACTGACGATGAAATCTCCAATTCCACCCCGCGAAGAGGAGTTCCAGTGCGCAGAAGCTGGCCAGAGAGCGCGCACGATGACATCTCCAGTCTACGACGGCCCCAAGCATTGACCACGGACATAACGGCTGTCTTTTCGACTGAAAGCGAGAGAGAAACATATTCAACCATTTCTGTGTGTCAGTTAAAGCTTGTGGGGATGAACAGTCCATTATGTAATATCGTCTGTGTACACCAAAAGGTATAGGTCTGACATGCAGCCAAGATGCCAGGCAAGCGGCATTATAACTACGGTAAAGACAAAGAGTGAAGTTTTGGTTTCGGGTCATTGGTTATAGATTTTCTGTTTTCTACAATTGCGGCTTAGGCACTACCGTGTATTTCTAGAGCGACGCCGAGCATTCTTATGTCACTGTGCTCTGGGAGGACATCCGTATCTAGTTTTAGGGTGATTTATAACTTGGCCTCGTGGGGCGATCTATCGTTTACCAAACCGAGATTGCAGCAGAGGCAGAATTGTGGGAATATTGAAAACTATTTTGTAAACTTATGTGGTTAGCAGCTGTAGGGCGGGTCTTTTTTTAGTTCTTTTATGTTATAAGCTCTGCCTTGCTTGTTTTCTGAGAGGCCCGCGATAATCTGTTGCCCCCAATTTTATTTATGACACCAAATGCTAGGGGCGGCGTAAGTTCGCTTGAAAAACAGCGCTGTGGCTCAATGGGTAAGGCGTTGCGGTGTTGTGCCCGAAGACGCAAGTTCGATTCCCCGCTGTGGCAGCCTTCCAATGGAAGCAAAAAACTAAAACACAAGTGGGGCGAGATTTCGGTGGAAGTTAAGGATCCTGAATTGGTCTTAATTCCTCTGGAGAGTTTCACTACAGCGTGTTTCGCAGCCCACGGGTAACTTCGGCGCATGCAGTTTCGCAGCCCACGGGTAACTTCGGCGCATGCATTGCCTAAAGTTTATATTTTTTCACCTTCTAGTAGAAACACTTTAGTGTGATGGCGTAAGATGCGGCAGCTGCCCGGCAGATACATTCTAGCATGCCACCACCGACTGGGCTTGAACAAACTTCATCGCGCAGGTGTGGCACCTGCTGATAACGCATAACCTTTGTTTCGTATTCAGCGTTGTACTATTGTCCTTCTTTCCAAACATCGATTGTCGTTACTGGTTTAGCGGAGCCCTTGTATCTTGCTGCCTCAGTCGTACCTTCCGTGTGGCAGCAGTGACGTATTGCCGTGCACGCCTGATGAGCATGGCTGATAGCGGACGGCCAGGAGGCACGGGGGAATCGAAAAATTAGCCTAGTAACCCTATCGCGTTAATAAGCGATCGTCACATATGTGGCGTTGTGCGATCACTCCACCGCTCATTGAGGCAGCTCGCCGTGATTTGGATTCTGCGCGCGTCTCGATAGCGGGCGCAGTTTGCTATGTTAGAAGGCAGATGTCGCGGCGGAAGCAAACAAGCCGCTGGGGAGAGCGAACAAAGGGAGAGCAACGTACAAAGGCACAACGACGAGAGGGTTGTGACAGAGGAAAAGAGCAGAGTGAAAGCTGGGCGGCCAGCGGCGCGGAGGACATCGGCACGCACAAATGTTTTTTTTTTCTGGGCCACAGTCGGCGCTCCTCTTAATCTTACTCCGTGGCTCTTGTCACCCTCCTTCCCTTTTTGTAGTCGGGGTTAAGGATCTTCGGTAGACGGTTTACCCTGATCTATTGACATATTGCGTCCGGGATGGTGAGTTGGTTGTCCTAGGTACTATAAGATGTTTCCTCGAGAAGGATGGAGAGTAGGGCGATTTGGTAAAGCGACATGGTTGGTTGGAAACAGCCCGTTAAAACGGGATCACGAAGACGTCCTGTACGGTTCTTTCCTGCAGTCTTTGTAGGAGATAAACGGTCGAGCTAGGCCGCACGTTGTACCTCCGCTATCTCCTCGAGCGCATTATGGACTTGTAGCTTCAAGAAGAGCGGTGTGCTTGTACATTCAGCCGGGCCTAGCGAGGAATTGTAGGCGTGCTAATGATGGCGTTTACCTTGTTACGCTCGTGCTGTAACCAGTTGTGGTAGGCCACGACATAGCTTCTTTCCCCCTAAATTTTTGCGTAATAATTTTATAGCATAGAACAAAACAGCGAATTACGAACGAACACGCTAACATGGAAGTACCAGTGCATGGAAGTTCCACTGCGCACACTAGGTTTGTGTGGGGGTAAATTCCTGCAGGTTCTTCTTTCAAGGATTCAGGGGCGACTGGAACTTGCCACAGTGCCAAAAATTGGACGAGGGCCCTTGGAAGGGGTATGAGTGAACACGTATTGTTATACACCGCACGATGCAGACGAAGGACTACGCGAGAACAAAACACTGGTAAAACAAGCTAAAAACCTCAAAAACTACAAAATACACTATCTAAAGAACCATAGAATAGATCAAGGAAAAGTTCACCATGACTGAGCGGAGTTTCCAGCGGGTCGGTGCTCGGTTCGGCGATGTGATATGACGCAGAGCGCTGCGGGGCGCGACGGGGGCAAAAGGCCCTTGTCGACGGTCAGGAAACAGCGGGCCAGGAACAGGGCACGCAGTTGCTTTGTGCTCCTGCCGCGAGAAAGGACCCCTGGAGGACCGTAGAGGGACCGCAGGAAGGCAGGGCGTCAGGTTGATTTCTCTACAGCTCGGGTCCCGGAAACCCAGCGCACTCTCCATCTTTCGTCTGGACACGGCTCTCCTCGAACCTTCTTTTTTTACTCCCCCAGAGTTATGCCCTGATCGCCTCTGGACTTCCTGCCTCTTCGGTCGTGGCCGCCTCTGATTGGTCCCCGTCCTGAACTTCCTGTGACTTGTTGCTTCTTTTTCTTCGGGCCGTCAAGATGAGGGCAATCCTTTCACGGTCATGTGCCGGCGCTTGCGCCGAACCGAGTGCGCCACCTTACACATGCCCTCACAATTGTAACTGGCCAATTCAATGCGCCCCATTGCATTTGGGGATACCCTACCTCAAGTGAGCATAGGCGTACGTTACTTGAACATTTTAACGATGCTCACCTCGCACTGTTAAATGATATATCAAGTCATTGCATTGATGCAGTTATCCCGGATGCTGCCCTACTCTCCCGACTTAACGTGGTGGCTTGGGGGTGCAGTGGCATCTTGGCAGCGAGAGTCCGACTGCTGGGGTAGTGATCATCACCCTATCAGGCTTGGCATTGCTGCGAACTCGATGCGTCGACTTCAGCAGAGGTGCACCCTAGTAAACTGAGATGAGTTCCGGTGCAACAACAATGCAACAATGATGGCCCTCAGCACACACCCCACCACTGTGATTAAAGAAGCTCTGAGCAGTCCCAGTCAGAGGTCGTGGGTAGAGGAGTGTTAGCCAAAGCCTGACCCCCGGCTTTTGCTGCTGTGGATCAAGCGCAAACAGGCTGAAGTCGCTGCCTCGCGAGATCCCTCGTGTGCTCCGGCTCTAATGCGTTTGCAACGCTTGACCACGGCCTCTAGACGTCTTGAGAAACATATTTCATGGCAACGATGGCTAAGCTCGGCCCTTCATCCACCACATCGTCTATTTGGCACACTTTTCGGGCAATGGAATCAGGCGGCCGCACTCCGGAAGCATCAGCCAGTGCGTGCCTGGCATCAGGCAAGAACTCGGATCAATTTGCCTTCGATGTGGTTTGCACCTTGTACCCTGCATTTGACACCCTCCCGGCTAGCAACCCATGCCCGTTTCCTATAGCGCGCAACGTATATGCCTCTCCTTCTGATGACGCGGTTCGCGGAATACGATCTGCTTTCATTATGTCAGAGTTCCTGGCTGAGTTAGACCAGCCGAAACTTGGGTCATCTCCGGCCCAGACGGCATTACGTACGAGGTTTATAAGAACCTCGACGATCCAGCCCTGAGTCGTCTCCTCGATTCCATCAATGAGGTGTGGCTCTCAGGCAAAATTCCAGAGTCATGGCTCCGGGCAGATATCGTCCTTATACCGAAGCCAGGCAAACCACATAAGCATTTCCCCAATTTGCGCCCTATCGCACGGCACCTTGTGGAAACTGTTGGAGCGAATGCTGGCTACGCGACTTCAGTGGTGGATGGACACTTACCGGTGGTACCACCCGGTACAGATTGGGTTCATACCTCGTGTGAGGACAGTGAACGGAGTTGAGAACTTATCAACAACAGTGCTACTTGGTGGCCGATCTCACAATGTGCGGACGTTGCTTGTCATGACATTCACAAGGCAAATGACAATGTCAGCCACGACGCTATCATAAAAGTTCTCCAAAGCCTACTTGCCCCGGGAAAGGTCCGCTCTTTCATCCGGACCTTTTTGACTAGAATATCATTTTCAGCACGATTGGGGGAGCTAGTTATGGCCACTTTACGGCCGTCCGTGGAGTGCCTAAGGGGCCGCAATCGCCACAATTGTTGAAAACAGAAAATCTGTAACCAATGGCCCGAAACCAAAACTCCAAAGGAAAAGAACAGCAATAAAAAAAAAAGCAACAATAAGGTTCATGTAACCACTGTTCATGACCCGAATATTGCATACCCTACCGAAACACAAACTTACCAGCTCCAAAAAAAGGAGAAAAGTTACGCCCATCTTCCCGCGAGGGAACCCTGATGTGATGCGACGCATCAGGGGGGATCGTTTGGACTGACGCTGGTATTGGATTGCGTCAGTCCACTCGCAGAAGAGACTGTCGCTTCCATCACATCTTCATCGGACGATCTTGCACGGAGGTATCGTCAAGCAAAGTCAAGTCAAGTGCGAGAGCGAGCGCTGGACTGATCCGGCGCTGCGCGCTCCCTCGCTTATATTCCCGCTTTTGAAAAGAGAGGAGCCGGGGGAAAGAGTCGTGCGCATGCGCTCACATGCGCGCACCAAGAGCAGCGAAGCGCACACGCGCAGCTGTTGTTATCATAATGAGACGGAATGAGACGGCGCACACATGCGCGCACCCAGAGTAGCGAAGCGCAGACGCGCAACTGTCGTTATGATAATGAGACGGAGTGAGAGTCTTGCGCGCAACTTTCGGAGAGAAGAACGGAGGAGAGTTCCGCATGTGCAGTGACCGTGCGGACAACGCCGCGACAACGGAGGGACATACCCGAGAGTAAGACATGCGTCGCATCTAAAAAAACACCATCTGGACAGCATATAAGGCAGCCCTCAACCTCGCAATTTTGACCGTGAGACGAACTAACAAAGGGTTCACCACCAGGTTAACAGAATGGACGTGCATAAAGAGGCACAAACATGCATAAACATGCATAAACAGAACCCTTCACGCTGCCTTGTTCTAAACAGGATGTTAGTCATAACGACGATGAATAGGTCCTCACCTTTTGTCTTCAAGAAATGGGAGAAACCACTCTCCTAGCACCAATAAAGCGGATGGAAACGGGAAGTCGGGAGAGGCGATCGTATAGTAGACAGACACGCCCGCCGCTCCCTCCCCCCCCCCCTCCCCCCCCTCCCCCCCCCCCCCCCCCCCCACTTGAAACGAAACTACTGCACGCCAAGGACACGGCACCGCTTCAGTGACCCCACATAAAATCTCTCCTTTACCAAAAATATGGATCCAATCCTACACAAGAAGAGGCGATATGGCAGAATCAACTTCATTCGGGGAAAGTTCTAATATCATGAGACCACGGTATACGCCGACTTTGGGATGTACGTAACTACACGAGGCCCCAATTGTTATAGCTGATTGGTCTGGCAATGTTTGTGAGTGCATGAGCCGCCAACATACAGGAACAAAAAATTGGAAGCTGGAGACATCCTTCTCGGCAATCCGAATAGCGTAAGTTTTAAATGGAAGCGTAAAATCATTACAGACCGCCAAAGGGCAATATCCTGTTTTCTGCAGGCAGATTACCTAAACATTTCCCCAACATGTTCCAATCTACAATGGGAAAAATTCACGCCAACTGGACATCCGGGCTCAATTGTTTTGAAGAGAACGATGCACTGAGCAAGAGGCACAGGAAAGCACGCACCGTGCTCCTTGTGACCACGACTACCACACTGCCGTCCTTGAAAAGCGTCAAAACCAAATCCTCGTCTAATGCCTAGGAAGACGACCTTTCCCCTTTCTACAATATGGTATAAATGCCAAAGAAATACAAACTCTGCGTACGCGAGAAAAACAAACATAAGTACCTGAAAATCAATCAGACATTAACTTAACATCAAACATGAGACATTACCTTCAATCTCCGCTAAAATGCGGGAAACATCCACCCTCTTGCACGCAACCTAGCCATGTCTAAGGCGTATGGTCATTGGTGAACAACTCAAACATAGCCCATTCCACTTCTTTGAGACATGAGAGGCAGCTTTGAGCAGCTCGTTACCTCAATATCAGCGCGAGATGATTAAGAGGGCAAGGGAGGGAGCTGGTGCATCAGTGGTGCCGTAGGCTCAGGTTCCACCCTTGAGCTCCCTGCCATCTGTATACCCCAGCTTCCTAAACCACAACGATTCCTTCTTGAACAATGATCTTCTCTCTCTCTCTATCTCTTCTCTCTCTGTCTGTCTCTCTCTGTCTCTCTCTCTCTTCTCTCTCTGTCTGTCTCTCTCTGTCTCTCTCTCTCTCTGGAAAAAACGAAATTGCACAGGTCGCCCTAGACATCACAGAATAAACTTCTTGATACACTGACACCGACGCCACCTCCGTCAAACTGATCAACGCCCCGCGTCTGCAATCTTTCACGCTCACATTTTAAGCCACACAAGCGCACTGAGGATTCGTCTCTTCTGTGTCACGGCGAATAAAATATATCGTTGCTAGACTTTCTCTTCGTCGATGAACCTTCGTGCTGGTGAAGCATATATCGGAAATGCAGCAACGGCGTACGAAAACGCTTCGTGGGAATCAAACTATCCCTATCACGCCCTACATCTTAAGATCCAAACGTAGATGTCTCTTGAACTTTTTCTTTATCAAGGAACGCTAATTAAAAATATTCAAGGCGAGCTGAAAATTGAAAAATATAGATTTAGCCCAGGAAATCTGCGATGCAATCGTTCGACGATGATTTCTGAAAAAAAAAACAATAAACGAGCAAGAAAATATCGCACCCTACAACATTCTCTCTATTTTCTTTCGGATTTCGGTAACGCGATAGAGAGCGAAAATCATCCTTTTTTACCTCAGCCGCTATCATGCCGCGCGCTTAAGGATTTATGCTTCTTCTGCAAACAAATAACTTTCACGAAGGTCGTCCGCAATCTATAAGCGTGTGCCGATGATGCGTACATTTCCACGCAAAAAATATACGGCTGCCGCCCTGCAGTGAATATGGAACTGTGCTGTCGGCGTGCTTAGGTGACAAAGAATTCCGTACGCTATCTTTGTTTTAACGGGTGTCGTTACTAGCGCCCGATATTCACTGTCACTGTGCGGTCTTGTAATCTTGTCGATGCCGCCCGCGCATAACGCCAGATGTATTGATGAGCAACGTGTTCTGAAGACCTGGGCCCGCTTGCTCGAAGCCAAATAAGACAGTCTTATTCGCAGTCTAATCTTATTGGCAGTCTTATTCCGGGTCTTATGTTCCCTAGGCTATAAGACGCTTTCTGGAAACTTATAAGACAGCGAATAAGACTCTAAATAAGAACGCAATAAGACTGTGAATAAGCCTGCTCCGAGCAGTCTTATTCACAGTCTTATGCTGACGTGGTCGGTCATTTCATCATAAAGATCGACCTCCATACCGTGAAAAACGAGACAAAAGCCGTAGAAGTGGCGAATGATGCCGCGCGGCGGCCGCTTTACCGTCTGCTTCGAACAAACAAATGCCTGTTCCGAGGAGATCGACGCCGTTGGAAACGCCGCGGGAGAGAGGACGTGGAAAGGGACAGACAACGCGGCGCTGGAAGCCGGAAGGCCTACCTACTTTGATGTGGTACCGATGGCTGCAGCCGACCACCGTTTTCAACTTTCGCTGTGCGCTATGGGCGTGTGCTTGTTTTTCGGGTAGAGCGGCTTTTTTTCTCCCTCACGTCAAACAAAGATGGACAGGAATAATAGTCTGCGGCCCGATATTAGTCCCGAGCAGACATCGGGCGGCCAAAGCGCGGTGTGAATGTGTGATCGTCTGCTATGTCGGCTGCCATTACAGTAGCTACGAAAAGGTGGCACGGAAAGGATTGTTTATAATGTATTTGTTTGTTTTATAAATGTATTGTTTTATAAAATCATGCCCATTAACCAGGAACAACAAATAGGCGTTCACAATAGAACTACAATGTGACAACAAAATTACACACAACATCAAAACGCTAGCAGCCTGTAGTACCTCTGCGCCGTGAGCGTCAAATAAAATCGCGTTTTCAACGAGAAGCTGCGCAGACTCGCGTCTTTCCATCCTTCTCTTCGAAAGTGGCGGTTTACGAAGCGCATTCTGCTTGAGCAAATGGGATCCGGAGGCGGCACGTAAAAGCAGCATGCATAATACCAACATTCGGCTATATTTTACAGCGCGATTGTTTACATCGGCAGCCTCGCTAACGTGCTGCCGGCTAGGCAGCGGGTTGTTGCGATCGTGTGACGTGTCGCCGTTCCAGGCGGCGTGAGCCGCTGGAGTGCTCGTTGCATCCGAGTCTACGACGACTAACCGAAGCCAATTCGGAACTTTATAATTCACGGTGAGATGAAAAGCACGACTCGTGTTTCGACAACGTCAGACAACGTCGGCGCGTTTTGTGTCAGCCCAGTGGGTTTTTCGGGCCCACGCTTCGAGCAGACGATCTTTGTTTTACGCGGCCGGGCGACCGAGGCCCGGCCGCGTGAGTTGGCCGTACCAAGGATGGCGGATCATTGTAACGTACTTGACAAGGACCAAATACGGCGTCTGATGATCAGCATTTCTTGAATTTATCCAATCATGGTTGGAAATAAACGCTTGCCCAACGCCGGCGACGGCAACAAGCAGTTTTTTGCTGCGTATTCCCCGCTTTTTCCAAGGGGCCTCTCTTGTGCTCATGTAGGTACCCGCTGTCCCTATAGTCTTCAATAAGACCCGCTGTAGACTGGCCCGAGTGCTTTCGAGCAAGCGCACTAGTCCGAATCTTATTCGTGTCTTATTGAAGTCCGTGAATAAGACTAGACTGGTAAATAAGATTTGCCAATAAGAACGTTGTTTCGTGCAAGCGGGCCCAGTGTGTGAAAATAGTTTTTCTACAAGAAAGAGCCAAGGCGGATAATGACCTAAGCGCTCGCGTTTTGGTTTAAAAAAAATTAAGCTGAAAAAAAAGTTTAACATTACAAGAATTCCTCCGTGAGGGCACCTCTTCTGTTTTCACGGCCGGTTTTCTTTTTGAAGCGGTGGCGCCGCGCTGGGCCTAACTTGGGCCTAGTACGAGTGCGCGCCGAGCGACGATGGCAAGCTCGGTCATGTCATCGGATCAGCGCCAAAGTGATCAGCCTGAACAACCAAGCGATGAAGACACCATGCAGAGCGGTGTCCCAGTGATGAAGGAGACCCCACCGAAAGCAACAACGACGAAGGCTGGATCTTGCACGTCGGACGGGCTGAGAGACGTAAAGCTAAGGTGAGTGGCACTAACACCCTAAGCCTCACCCCTGCTCGTCCGGCACTTAAGCCAAGCGTTAATAACAAGAAGCCTAAGCTACCACCACTACCGAAAGACGACTATAAACTTGTTATCACACCCAAGGAAGGCCTAGCCCTCGCCAAGCTTGGCCCCGCCCAACTATCCGAAGCGATTTTGCGAGAAGCAGGACTCACCTGGCGAGAAGCCGACATGCGGATTCGAGTACAAGAAACCCAGGACATTCTAACCAAGCACGCCTCATCGGCAAGCTGCCAGAGCCCTTAACAGAATCCGAGAACTGACCATTGGGGTCCGAGTATACCCGATCAATCTCTACGCGCTCGCCCCATACGACTCTGCCAAAGGGGTGATCCACGGCATACCAAACCACTACACGATGGAACAAGTCTTAGACGACCTATACTTTTGGGGGTTCGAGTTTCTCTCATGCCGGCGCCTCGGCACCACCGGTACGGTCGTGATCACTTTCCTGGGCGCAAAGTGCCGTTCTACGTCTACTACAAGGGAGTAGATGTCAAGTGCTACTTCTATAAAAGACAGTGCCATTCTGCAGCGATTGCCAGACCATTGGTCATCGATCCGACGTGTGCCCGAATCTGAAAATTCGCAGCTGCCAGTCTTGCGGTGGGCAGAATCCCCAACCAGGACACCCGTGTAGCCCGTGTTGTGCACTGTGCAAAGGGGACCACTTGACAGCCAGCAAGGGCTGTCCCAAGCGGTTCTGTGAGCCCTACATTTTGCGACGCAAGGCGCTGGAGCGGGACCGCGAAACCCAGCGGCGGTCCTCTACGACGCAGTCAAGACCTTCCCGAAGCACGTCTCGGAGACATTCTAGCAACTCTGCACGTGTGGACGACAGCGCGCGGCACCGTTCCCGATCAAAAACACGGAGGGGTGGTCGAGAAATCAAGAGGCCTGCGTCGCGGTCTACCTCCCGGAATCCTCGGAGGGCAGAGACTGTTCGCGCTACCAGGTCACCATCACCATCCTCGGCCAAGCTCCACCAGAGGAACCAATGCGACAGCGACAACGTCAGTGGAAACAGCGGTGAAAATAGGGTAAGCTTGGCAGAAACAGTCTCCCAACACAACAGAAATGAGAAAACAAATGCACCACAAAAGGACGAACACGATAGTATCAGCGTTTCTGAAAGCACGCTTTTAAGGCAGGAGCTTTTTAGAATCAAACAGGTGTTAGAGCAAGTCACTAGAGAGAATGCTAAGCTCAAGCAAGATATCCGTAGTCTCAAAAGAATAAACGCCACTAGCGCACCGGAAGCACACGAAAAAAATGAGGAGCGCCAACAACCGGCCTATACTCGCAGACAAACCGCAGCAGATGCCGTCGGCCAGTCAAACACTAAAGAATTCACAGAAATGGAAGTTGCCATTGAATCCCCAAACCCAAACCCCCCTCCGCCGAAAAAAAGAAACAAGAGTAAGGAACAGCACAGCGGACACAGCTTAGAAGCACTAGAAGCGAGAGTTGAAGAAAATCTCAAGCATGCTCAATGCAACTTTTGGCACGAGCCTTGGCGAGAAATTAAGCAATGAACTAAGCAGTAAATTTGAAGCTATGGCATCGAACTTAACACAGACACTAAACACTCAAATTGACGGTCTATCGAGTCGGGTTATAGCGCTAGAAGGAGTAGTAGCCAACATATCGCTACCTGCGCAGTCGAGCGCAAGTGTCAGCCCCATAAAGGCGCACAAACCCTACGCTCACCCGCAATCAGTCTAAAGCCCATAAACAGTTAAAGCGTCAGTAGGAACCACAACTCTCGACATAGATAGGAATTACCACAGCAGCACCAACACTAGTGAGGGCTACACCGTATGGCAATAGAACTGCAGAGGATATCGTCGCAAGAGAGGCAACATCCAGCAGCACATCGCAAACCTTTCCGTCGCTGAAACGCCTGATGCCATTGCACTGGAGGAAGATGGATGCTTAGCCGAATTACTCAATTATAAAGCTTTCTATTCAAATACGGGGGATGAGAGCAAGGGCAAACCCGCAGTCTGCACGCTGAGGAGGAGAAACATTCCTGTAATACAACAGGACATCGGAATCTCACTGATTGAGAACGTGCTCATAGAAATTTTTCCCACGAGAAGAAGGCAAAAGGAAAATAGCCTTTTTGTACTAAACGGCAACAGTAACCCCCGAAACAAGCACAATTTTTCAACTCTTTTCAGGAAGGCAATAGACACCGCAAAAAGGCAACCCCTACTCACAGTGGGTGATTTTAACACCCCGTGTACGGCTTTGGGATACGCCAGAGACACACCCAAGGGCAAACAACTCTGGGAAACCACTCAGCAAGAAAGGCTGTCTCTCATAACTGATCCAGCTCACCCCACGCGGTACGGCAACAGCATCAGCATGGACACCACTCTGGATCTCGATTTTACCAACTACGCATCTCAGGTCACCTGGAATAACACCCAGGAAAATCTGGGAAGCGACCACCTCATTATATCTATCCAAATGAGTGCTTGCCCAGCTAAACCCAAACGGCACGAAATCAAGGTTGTCGAATGGGACGACTTCAGAACCCTGAGACTTGCTGAGTGTGACCACGACGGTGGTATACCGGACATAACCGACATCGACACATGGTCAGCACAGCTGAAGGCGGACGTCGAACAATCTACGAAAACCATACCAGAGTAGGCGGGTTTTGCGACAGCTGATTCCCGCCTACTTCACATGTGGGAAGCTAAACAGAGATTAGAGAAACGGCTTAAGAAGCAACAACACAACCGCACCCTGAGAAGACGAATAGCTAGATTAAACTGCGAAATTCAAGAACACGCTAATCTACCCTCGCGCCAGTAATGGCACGAAACGTGTCATTAATGGCATGGACATCCCGATCGGGCTCCCCAAAACATTGAACATTCTGCGATGCCTTATGAATGCTGAGTCGGGTAAAACCGTGCAGCAATTAAATTTAAACAGAATTCTCCACGTGCACAACGGGACAAATGCCGAGCTCATACAAATAATCAAAGACAGGTACATCGGCTCCAATCCCCCCGTAAAACTCCCGGACTACTCCGGACCAGAGAACACATTACTTGACCGACCAATCACTGTCGAAGAACTCCGTGGTGTTGTTCAAAAGCTGCGGACGAAGTCGACGCCGGGACCCGATGGCATATCCAACAAGACGCTTACGAACCTCGACGAGCCTTCCCTCACTGCCCTAGCTAAATTCATGAATGAGTGCTTGTTGAGAGGCAGCCTTCCCAAAATCTGGAAGACTGCAAAAATAGTCATGATACCTAAACCTGGGAAAAAGCTTCACATTGACAACTTAAGACCAATCTCTTTAACATCTTGTATTGGCAAGCTCCTCGAACACGTCGTTCTTAACCGTATCAGCAACTACATGGACGACAATGACCTATATCCGCACACTATGATAGGGTTCAGAGCGAAGCTTTCGACCCACGATATTATGCTACAAATCAAACATCAAATAATTGACGGCGACAAACTTTCTCCTTTGGACACAAGGGCAATCTTAGGTCTTGACCTCACCAAGGCTTTCGATAGCGTCAGACACGAAGCGATACTAGACGGGCTAGCCAAGATAGCCCCGGGGAAGCGAGTATACAATTACATCCGAGAGTTCCTTACAAACAGGACTGCTTCCCTTTCCGTCGGCAACCTTGAGTCGGGTGACTTTGCCCTGGGTGGTAGGGGTACACCTCAAGGGTCTGTGCTCTCCCCATTTCTTTTCAACGTCTCACTCTTAGGCCTGCCTGAGAGATTAAGCAACATCAAAGGCCTTCACCACAGTCTGTACGCCGACTCTGTGGATCGGCGGCGGCAGCGATGGCCACATTCAAGACACCCTACAAAAGGCAGTAGGCATGGTGCAAAATTATGTTTGAGAACGAGGACTGGACTGTTCTCCTCAAAAATCCGAGTTGCTCATCTACCGGCCTACCAGTAGGGGACGGAAGAGAGACCCATCGAATCCCGACATCTGCGTCTACGCCAACAACCAGAAGATCCCAGTTGTCAACACCATTAGAATCCTCGGCCTACGACTGCAATCGAATGGTCACAACAAAGAGACAATCCTTCATCTCGAGAAGAGCACTCAGCTCACCATGCGACTCATCTCCAGAGTGGCAAACAAGAATAGAGGTATGAAGGAAGACACGCTCATACGGCTCATACAAACCTTCGTAATTAGTAAAATCACCTACAGCATTCCTTTCCTACAGCTCAAAAATGACGAGAAAGTAAAAATAATGGCTTAATTAGGAAAGTTTATAAACAAGCAATGGGATTACCTGTTACCACACCCAACGAACGCTTCGAAGCACTAGGCATCAGTAACTCGATTGAAGAATTAATTGAAGCGCAAAAATCAACCCAATTAGAACGGCTATCTAAAAGCAAAACGGGAATACACATTTTGCAGTAACTAGGAATTCGAAGTGAAAGTTCCCTCCCAAATGAAGTTTACCTCAGACACGAATGGCGAAACTACATTCGCATCCCGCCACTACCAAGGAATATGCATCCAGAGCTAAATGTGGAAAGAAGACAAGCTAGAGTACGAGCCCTTGACAAACGTTTCCGAACCCATTGTGAGCCACGGGAGATTGTCTACGTTGACGCAGCCGACTACTACAACGGCGGCTCCTGTCTCAACGCCATGGCAATTGCAGTCGTCAGCAATGACGGCGTCACAGTGACGTCAGCATCCACGCCGGCCAAACATCCCACTCAGGGAGAGGAAATGGCCATAGCCCTTGCTATAAATTCTACCCGCGCAACACAACCACAATCATAGGCGACTCGAAGTCCGCCATTCTTAACTTCTCGAAAGGCAGGATCTCCCCTGCAGCAGCCTCGTTGTTAGAGAAGTCCCCTAACCAAAGAAAAATTCTTTTGATATGGACTCCGGCCCACTGCGGCCTGCACGGGAATGAACTGGCCCACGCAACCGCTCGAGCTCTGGTCAACCGAGCTGTGTTGCCTACGACGCCACCACAACCACCATCATCCCCACACAAGACGTCGCAGGAAAGCCAAGAACAAGCACACGTTATTAGATCTCACAAAGACAGGCTAGTCACATACAGGGATATAATAAATCACTACAGGTTATCTAGATGCAAATAGCCACCGGGCCACCACACTCTTTCCAGGAAAGAGGTAGTCATGTGGCGATGGTTGCAGACGAACACTTTTCCGAGTCCTGTGTCCCTCAACCGCTGCTACCCAGACCTTTACTTAAACCTCTGCACTTTATGCAACAGCAGAGCGGACCTACACCACATGATATGGTGCTGCCATAATCTCCAAAAAATATGAATGGCTATAATAGCAAATCCGATGTAGATACACTAAGAAGCTACAAAAGTAAGACTGCAGAACAATGGGAGACTGTTCTGCTCAGCTCCACACCGGAGGCTGAAGGATGAGGGAGGGAGACCGTCCAAGTCGTCTACCCTTCAGAACCCATCTCGGGCATCAAATAAAGTCATCTCTTTTTCTCTCTCTCTCTTAACATTACAGCATGTGCATACACCCACACCTCTTGCTATCTCATTAATGTTGTCATCGATGGACGTCTGCCACCTGCGGGTCGTAACCACGTGTCGCAAGTAAGAGTTGGACAGCTTGTTAAGTGGTCGCAAGTGTGCACATGTTGGACAGGGAGGGGGTGGGGGGCAAAAGCTGTGGCGACAGCCGAGAATCGGAAGTATTTCTTTAAGCTTCCACCAGCGTGCCCAGCTATGATTGTTTCGGAAATACTCTCAACTAGTCTGAACATATTAAAGGAGGAGCTGTTCATGCAATTGAAATAGTTAAAGTGATTTGAACCATATTGTTGACTTCTGAAGAATCCAACGCCAGTCATTATTGTTCAAGCAGCACTCTGCGTTTTACGCGCGTTCAACAGCAAGAAGCAATCTGCTTTCGACAATTTGGATGTAGTTCTCAGGAGCGCAGTGCACTATACAGTAGCTTGGTGTACACTACACATAATGCAATGCGCACTGTCATATGCAGTTCCAAAAATTGAATAAAAGAAGCTCGGCGCTACAGACCCACGCGACACGAACAGGGGCACTGAAGCAATTCGGCATGTCAGCTGACTGGTCAGCATTCACACCTAGCTTGAGCCAGTAAGTATAGTTTAAAATGGCTAAAAATTGCGGGCATTTTTAAAACCGCTGGTTGTCAGAAGTCGGCTTGTGGTAAATGTAGGACACAACCGAATTTGTATTCGGCAATTTACGGGACACCCTCCCATTCATGGCAGGCCGTGCGCAAACACTAGCGTTTCTCCAGTGGAAAGATGCCGGTATGTGGTTTCCACAATTTGTTTGCCAGCCCTGCAAAGCAATCCTTGCGGTATGTTTACCCTACGACAACTTCGTTCAGTGAGGTAGTGGTTACCCAGGAGGTTCTGTCGAACATGCTCATCAGCCCATGCGAAGGGAGGCGCGCAACGGACGCGAAGCTGCGCAAAACACCCAAAACAACCGTAGCTAAAGCAGACAACAAAGATGGCGGGATGGGTTTCGGCGTCACGCCCGCCTGACTGAGCAGGCTCCGGCGCGCGGGGAACGCTGAATAACAGCACCCGTTCGCCGCGCCATCTACAGGGTGCTCCGCGAGTGAGGGACATTAGGGCCCCTGGGAGAGAGCGAAGTCGGTGCTCCACATTACTTTACTGGGTGGCTCCCGTCGACTTTCATGCCTCGCCAAGCATAAGCACGCTCGCTATGTACATGAAGCGGAATATCAATATGAAGCCTTCGCTGTCGTTGTCATAAAGGCGACCGCCCGACACGCTCTGATAGCGACAAGCGTCCAGTGCACCGAGGCCCAACCCTCAGAGGAGATGGCCATCGCCCTGGCGACTACCGACTCAGGCTGTCAATCGGTGATTAGCGACTCAAAAACGGCAATTCAGAAAAACGCGGAGAGACACATCTGCAAAGAAATAACGAAAGCTTCACGTGGTTGATCTGGTACATTATGCTAAATAAATTACATGGCGCGAAAACAGGGACGAAAAAGAAACACGTAACACACAACACAGTACCGTACCGTATGTCCACAGCACCTGCAAAGAGTCTTTGCAGGTGTTACGGAATGCACGTCTAGAAGGCCCAAGAACTATTCGAGTGAAGTGGATCCCTGCGCATGCGGGCACGGACGCGTCGAGTAACATTACAAAACAAAACGAGACGGCACACGCGGCGGCGCAAGCACTACAACCGCGCCCTTCCTTCCTTCCCGCACCCCCAGAAGTGACCGTGTAACGTGGTTCGGTGCCAAGGACCGAATGACAGATTGTAGTGTAATCACCAAGGCGAACACCTGGCTCGTTGTACTTTCCCACCTTCAGACCCGGGGTTGAGCCGGCCGGAGGCGGTGCTGCTATTACAGCTTCAGTCAGGTTCCCTACCCTACCTACCCCGTCTCTTAGGTACCGAATGTAAGCGGAGGCGTACCCGACCGACAAGTGCCAGCTCTGCTGCAGGAAGCCCATCTAGTGCGGCTGTAACCTGAACACTGAAGAAGCGACGTCAAGAACCATCTCGCCACGGCTTGCACAAGCCCTAAATAGCCTCTGCAAGCCGTGTTTTCAGAACACGGCTTGCAGAACCGCTTCGCAGAGCGGGCGGTTCGCGAAAGCGTACAGCACGGCGAAAGCGTCCGTACAGCACGGCGGTCTTTGTGTGATACGTTTCAGCTTGCGATGAATTTCACTTGATGTGCATAAGTGGTTGCAGTGTATTGCGAGAAGCCTTGCTGTTGCGTGTCGGGTTTCCGGGTTTCCAAAACTTGCGGGGGCTGCCAACGTGCAACTTCTCACCGGCAGACGGATAAATATGGAAAACCACTGCGTAGAATGGGAGAGAGATCGCTGCAAGAAAACGGCAACTGTGCTTACGACGGCGCCAATTATTAACCATCGGATGTTGCCTTCGAAGGAGCATTAGACCACAAAAGGAACGTCAGTAGAAGAAATGCTGTGAAATCACCTGTAGTCAACAGACTGCAGACGACTACGACGCCGTAGCGACTGCGCTCTGTTGCAAGCGCAGGGAGGCAGCCACATTCAAAGCGCCGGAAAAACGTTTTCGGCGGCATTTACCCAGATGTAGCCTAGGCAACACTGTCCACGGACTTATCAAAAATGGCGTCACATCTTCCACCCTTTTTGCAATGCATTGGGAAGCTAGTGGCCTCCCCTGGGTATTATTTCCTCCATTGTATCTCATGATATACTGCAATAGAGCCTTCGTACCAAAACAAATAAGAAAACCGACATTTCGCTTCGGTGTATGCCGGTATCAACCGGATCAGACAGCTTTTCGACAACACTTGTGTGCCTGCCACCAGATGAACCCGTATGGATGATAACTGAGTAACGCGTGTCTTCTGATATCATAACACCCATTATGTCTTTCAGGGCTTTGCGATAAACACTGTACAACCGATATGGGACGCTAGTTTCATACATTAGAGTCACGCGTGCACTCTGCGTCGGGACAAGAGCAGTGTTTTAGTGTATTTTTCAATATAACAAAAACACTTCTTAAACGCGTATTATTTCTTATATCACCTTTGCGCGTGGTATTAAGTCCAGACGATAAGCTGCGGACTAATATACTACCTATGCAAACTCTGTTAGGCCTAATAAAAAGTCCAAGAATTGTGGTTCGGTCGGCACCAGAATCCCGGGACGCTCGCCGCCGAGTCTGTACACAAAGCAGCCGCGTCGGCGGATTGCCTCGAAAGCGCGTCATCCCTATTTCATATTTGCCGCGCTTTCGAGGCGCTTTTTCAAAGAAAGTGCTACGAGTTGTGCCGCGCCTCCTCCAGATGGTACCGCGGGTCCCACGACCGAGAGAAGACGCAGTGAAACATCCCCCTCGCGAGGGGCACGATCAAATGCAGAGCATTTCCGGGGGCGCACGACGTTAAGTAGTTTGCGTTACGTTAATGTTGTTGCACTTGTGCCAACTGCTGACGAGAGAGCGCTCGTCAGCAGTAGTTTGAATGAGTCAACGATGTAAGGCGCGTTCGTAGCGTCCCATTCTGTGTCGGCTTTGTGGCTCAGTGGGTAGAGCACCATGTACATTGCGTTCCGCCCGCAGGGGTCGAGGGATCGAAACCGGGCGCCGGATAGAATTTTTTTTATATAGTAGGGAGGGGTGCGGTGCGGACTACGGACGTCAACGCGGGTGACATCGTGAGTTACTGAAATGCTCGGCATGTAAAAAATGCTTGAATTGGGAAGAATGGCAGATGAAAACGCAGTACATTGTAACTTGCACAGAACTGGTTGTTTTGGCTCTAATGAAACTGTTTTAGATGCGACGCTCAGAGCATCTCTTGTCGGCGGCCCTGTCCTTCCTGCGTGCGTCCGTTGTTGACCGCGGCATGCGTTCGTTGTCCGCAGCCACTCTCCCGCTCTCCTCTCCGATAGCGAACACTCTCTCGCGAGGGGCATTGGATTGGATTCGATTGGATTCGATTGGCTTGGCTTGGCTTGGCTTGGATTGAATTGGAATGGATTAAGGTGGATTGTGTTGGATTGTGTTACGTCATAGCTGCGGCAGACGCACTGGCGCCGGCGCGTGCCCAGGTGAGAGCGTGTGCGGCCCAGCGCGCTGTCACTCCGCCGGTGGGCGGCGCTGCGCGCGGTGCTGCGCATGTGCAGTACTCTCTCTCTCTCTCCACGGTTTCCTCTCCTTCGGGCGCACTGCGCATATATTGTGCCTAGAATATAACCGGTGTGCCGCTCTCTGGCGGCCTTTCGGTCTACGGTTGCTCTCCGCTTGCGCTTGAACCCCCTCAGCGTCGCATCACACCAGGCTTCCCGCGAGGGGAGGTAGGCGTAATGTTTATTAAATTTGTTGGCTAGCTCAGTAGAAATGAAAGCAAATTTGAGTTTCATCATGTTTTTTTTGTGAAAATTGTTTCAATTTTTGTAAGTGATTTTCAAAACACCAAATTTTTGTCACAATGAGACTACACAATTTCAATTGTTTCCCGTGGAATTCTCTTTGACAGGTGATTTACGTGAAGGATTGTTTTCTTGCCATACAGAACGGACTGAGTAACGCGGTATTTTGCTGGGCTTGGCGAAAGATTAGCCAAAGCATCTTTTTATCAGCGACAACTTCGTGAGCGTGCCATTGGTGGTCCGTCTTTCCGTTTTTTGTATTGCTACTGTTTTTTAAACGGCTCCTTCAAGTCGTGCAAAATGCGAATGCATTGGTGTGCAGTGCTGTTGGTATCATCTTCAATAAATGGAATTCCAATGAAAGCTAGCAATTTCAATATCAAATTATTTTTTTATCTGAAATGATTACGGTATGATCATGACCCAAAGGTTAAGTGTTGGTCTATTTAACTTACAAACAATGAAGTAGTGATGGGTTGATGGGGCATAATTACAGTCCGACCTGTACAAAAAGAACGGATTTTCTTACGCTATTAAAAATATAGGTACGGGTGGCATTTTCTTTCAGAAGCTATTATTTTTGCCTTTCCCAGACCAGAGCTTGCTACCAAATATGGGGAGTGCACTCTAACCACATTCAACAGTTGACCTCTCGTTTCCCAACAATTTAAATTTGAAGTCCCCTATGATTAATAACTTGCCTGAGTTGAAAGTAGTTTTGCATGCCTCACACAGTTCTATAAAACAAATCTCACCATGAGATATTGGATGGTTAACAACTAGCAAACAAAAAAGGTCATTTTTATAAATGCTGAAAAGCCAAATCTAGAGCAGGTGAATACACAACACCTTTGTTTGAAATGATGACCTTTGCTTAATGAACAGAACGATGCATCCACCCGTGCTCTTTTGGGGTGTGAGAAAGTGTTTAATATAACCATGAAAGCGGAAGGTGCAGCAGTGGTCATAAGTGACACTAACTTTAATTAGGGCAAAAACATCCCCATTGCTTGACAGAAGGTTCTAGATTAGTACAAACCCATTCCAGCATTTTCAAATTTCTCAAAATATTACTAGGAAAATCAAGATACAAGCTGGAACACCGTGGTTGGACTGTCTTAAGTTGGGCCGTAAAAATACTGAATCATCGAAACGTTTTCATTTAAGCGTTCAGGTTTAGCACATTGGTCAATGTTCTCTTGGAGGAAGCATACCTGCCGTGCCGGTACGGTCCGTACAAGTTCATTATAATTTGTTGTCGATCTATTTTGCTTACGGCGTGAACTCCATCTGTATATCTCGAACTTACCGACCACATAGTAGCGAATGTAGCTTCAGTAATACCAGAGCACTCGAGACACGCATGGTACAAAATACTGTACACAGGGGAAAAAACATTAATCTTTATCAGGTGAGAACAGCTTTTTACAAGCACCACAGTCACTAGCCATTGCACAATACAGCCGATGCATAATGCCGTGAATGAGGTTACCTAATCACTGGGGAAAACGCCGTAGAGCACCATTCTTGTTGTTCGTTGCAGTAGACGTTCCTGTCCATTCAGTATTGTGACCATCGCATGAAAGCTTACTTTATTTTGCCCGTTGGACACGACTGTCACCTAAGGCGCGCTGTAGTGAGGGAAGGGTTACACTCCAGTGTACAGTGGCTACACTGGCACACCTGTTATACATTCCCTGGTGGTTGCTATCGAGGGCAGCTATTTAGCATAGCATAAGTCAGTACCTCGCTCTAATATTTGCAACACAGCATTTGTAGAGAAATAACCGCTTGCAAATTATTACAATGTGGCCTACATCCGCATCTCTTTTGGCGCCTTCCAAAAGCAAAAAGTATTAAAATATGCAAAAGTACCCTCGCATGATTGGTCTGTGTACTCAGGTCTTATACTACATCTTCGTGCATGCCCTATTCCCCACAGTATAAGCCTATATGAGTGTCTTTAGCATTGCCTAAATATTTCAGGATATAGTTAGGGTCTCACTCTCGCTAAATCGTTTTCTGTTCGAAAGTCATTTTTTAGACTAATTAGGTACAACAGAGCTTGGAATATTGTTTAGCGCATCGGCGCAGCTGAATTGTTTGTTTTTATAAGCTTGAAGAAAGTGCCCTAAAAATTACAAACAAGCACTTTCAACATTTTGGACGGCCTGGTCTGTAAAAAGGTTCGTATTGCATGTGTCGTTTCATGGGGCCAAATAAATCAATCACGGAGAGCCAATTTTATCATTCTGCAGCATCCAATGCATCCCTCCAATACTTTTGCGTTATCGAGAATATACAAATCTGCCGCAAGCCAACTTGATTTAATGAAACGTACCTGCAAAAACAACCAAGAAAAGAAGGCGTACAGAAAACCATGGCATATTTCCGTGAGATAATCTGCAGCTAGGAAGTATGGTTTTTTCTGTGTGAAACGCCAACTGCGCTATCCCTCATTGTTTCAGGGGGTGCTGGGGCGGTTGCTTTTTATAAGACACACCAAAAGGGGGGAAACCCTTTTGCGCGTTTATTTGTTTTGTATTATTCTAGAAGCATGTGGCATTGCTCTAGACGTTTTCCCGACGTTGTTATGACAGAAAGGCCTCTTATATTGTGGTAACATGTGGATAAGCGTGTATGAGCTATATTAGGAACTGGCGTCCTTATCCTTTCATAAATCAGGGATACTTCTGTAAGAGCTATTCTTTTACGATTGCGAAATGAAATATTGGTTGAGAAAACACATCTTTCGCAAATGCCATAAAGCGATGCTTCCATAGCTTCAACAATATGTGAAACGGAAGTGCATTTACGAGATGTTTTTTCCTTGTGTGCCTGACGCAATTGTGTGCCTGACGCAATACGTGCGTCTAAAAATACGAGACGCATTGGAACCAGTAAAGGTCGGCATGGGTATGACGAAATATCACCCCATGCTTCTGACGAGTTACACACACTGTGCACATTTCCAATTCGAGCCTGTAAATACAAGTTTGCTGATTGGGGAAGGGCGCCGCTACAGCGGGGCTTGCTATGTGCCACTGCATTTAACACAGTAAGCAAAAAAGTAAGCAAAAGTAACACGGTAAGCAAAAAAAAAAAATTACCTACCAGGGTAATTATCTGCCACAGTTTGCGTTGTGTCTCTCTCCCGAATTGCCATTAAGGATCGACCTATCTCTGTTTGCCGAACACGCGATACTCACAGGGCCGGCACACGCTACTCCGCCGTACATGGTAACCTCCGCGTCATCCAGGACGTCGTCGCCCCGTCGTGCGAAAAATGAGCTGTTTGTCACACCACAGACATTTCATCGGCCGATTAGAGATCAGCCACTATCAGTTTCATCCATCCCCTGTGAAAACGGGGATCTGTTTGAGAATGTTGCGGACAGTGTTACCCAGATCCTGCAGGTTCAAGATTTTGACAAGTGGGATGATCGCAAGAAACTACGGAACGGGTACTTTACGCTAGAGGACAGCACTCTATAATGGCACAAAAATCGTGAGACAAGGTTGACGACGTGGAACGACAACCGTCCGAAGATAGAAAAACCTTTTCGAACACAGATTAAAGATAGCAAGCACACCGTTCACTGTAGTTTTTGTAAGCCCAATCCCAACCAGGGCGTCGCCGTATTTGCATAGGACATTGGACGTCTTTCTCGCCGCGATAATTCGGCCATTTTCATCCCAAAACGCTTTGTATCTAAAGCATGACGTCAAGGATTAGCTGTTCGCAGGCTTGTAAACAATTCACCACGCACTCTAAAGGAATTCAAGAAAGTGACGGCTGTAGATTGTGCTATGCACGAGTGCAACTGACCATACGCATGAATTTAGGAGTGACCTTTGGAGTACCAGCGAGACGAACTCCTTTAGAGAGGAAATCGTTTACATTCAGTGGGAAAGGGTAATGAAGTAGGCAAACGATGGCACAGCCGGCGCTTAGGTAAGCCAGTATTATGCGTAAGAAGCCTAAATGTGCTTTGCCCCCCAATACATCCAGGCGACAGTGTTTACAAGCTGCGCTGCAAGTATTTGTGGCATTTGCTGCAACATGCGTTGCGTCCCTCGTTTTGCCAAGCGTACCGGTGGTGCACAGTTGACCATCGTCGACTGCTCAACCGTTGTGGTGAACCTGCTCAACTGAACAGGTGGTGCCCTTACCCCGACGGCGCTCCTGAGGTCTGGCAGGCGTCCTTCTACTCTGATTCTCCTTCGTTGGGCACCTACTACAATACACGCTAACTCTTCGAACGAACAGAGCCTAATTGTTGACCCCGACCACCATCTTTGAAGACCATTTTTCGCCACAGATCAGGCCGCTTACATCAGCCATTAAAGTCGGTTTCTTAGCCCACGAGAACACAACTGGACGGAGCAACGTCGTCTGAAAGGTTTCTGGTAGCATGAATCCTGTGAACCGTCAAGTTCTGTCGACACATACTCACAAAGTAGTGACGACACCCTGGGAAGCTGAAAGCACGAACTGAGAACCATTTAATTGTCAACAAACAAGCACAGAGATCTGCACTACCTACTCAGTTGACAGTGTAGCTAGCCAGAGCTAGGTGTTGCTTTCGACGGAGATGAGGCGACCGCTATGTTGGTGACCAGGGTTGAATATCCCTATATCAGCCAACAACTTGCAGCCCGCAAGGGGAAAATAGAGTTTTGATCAGATGGATATAGTATTAATCAGCTGGACGTCAGCCGAATGTAGCCCTTCTGCGAAATTTCCTAAGCCAGCGCGGTGGTAATAAACACATTGGCAACATGTAAAATTGAATATGCGGGCTGGAGATAGAGTTAAACTTAGGGTTGTTAGTTTGACCATTCACGACACAAAATTTACGTATAACATTAACGGAAAGGTAGTTGCAGCTACATCACTTGAGTGACTCGAGAAGCAGCTAGGTGACTTGAGTGAATTGGTGCAAATATTTCGTTTGCGCCATTGCCTCGACAAGCATGGGTTATAAAGATAATGAAGATTGTAAAAATTGATTGATAGAGTGCGACCACTGGCGGTTCCTGGGAATGAATTAGGGCTGAGTATAAAAGTTTATGGCTGTGAAATATCCCCAGATGATTTCGCGTGCTACAAAAGGGAGCGAAACCTTTAAAGGAGGCCTCTTGACTTTGTTTGCTCGCCCATTTTTTTTCATATGGTGAAGTAATGTAGATGTTGAAACATTCGGGGCCTTTTGCTGTTTACATGATGCTTCAAATTAGGCAGATCTTATGAATCTGTGGTATTATTGGCTACTCCCGTATAAGACACTTATGGCTATCTCAGGTGACGTCTTCGCTGCCGTAAACTGTAGTCGCTAGTATGGTTCACCGGCTGCGGTACATTGCGCTCTTCAAGGAACAAAGCTGACTTGATTTATTCTCACTACACTCATGTGAAAGAACAGACACGTATATGCGATATTCTGTTTTTTTTTTCTCAACTAAGCAGCAAGAAATTGTGCTTGCTAATACTGTGGCTCTGGAAATAATCGATTAAAGTGCGGTAATCATTGAAAAAAGTATTATACGGAAAAACTTTGAGGTGCGTGGGTTGACCACTATACAACTTATCTTAGCATCTTAAAAATCCAACTGCGCGCAAATTAACCAGGACGTAAACACACTGAGGACACCACAAGCGCAGACTCACAACTGGTTTATTGTTACAAAAATCAGAACATTAAATACCCAGGCGCCCCACATACGTCACATTCTCAGCGCTATCGGCTGCACACACAAAAAAATTAAAATAAAAATAAATAAAAACTCAGAAGCAACACGAATGACAGATAATTCCGCGACGATAACACCTTCGCACATGAAATATCCTCCCCCTCTTCACCACGCATGCCCTGAAGAGGCTTCAAATTCATGTTTAGTGCCCATCTATGTAGGCGACTTCGCGACTAAGCAAGGCAATAAATAGATGGGTGACTAATACAATCTGAACCAGCTTTTAAAATGTGTCTGGCTTCGACAATTTCTCTTGTCTGCTGATTCTTATGCCTGAATAAAATGGGTTGTGCGCTCAAACACAGGGGTACATTCAGGGGTACATTCAGGAACGCATGCGCGGCAATGGGAAGACATGTGGCTCAGGTCCCGTTTTTCTTTCGAATAGTCATGTTCCTTAAGTCTTGTATTTAAACAACGCCCGGTTTGGCCTATGTATACCTTGCCACATACAAGTGGTATGGAATAAACAACCCCCGTAGCACATTGGACGAACTTCTTTTTGTGATTAATACCACATGCTCCTTGACGTTTTTCTGCCCTTTTGTTCACTTTTGGGCAGATCTTACTTAACTTATTAGGAGCTGAAAAAACTATTTTTACGTCATACCGCCCGGCCACTCGTTTTATACCGTGTGACATCTTGTGAACATAGGGCACCACGGCAAAGTTTTTCGGCTTTTCTTTTGGTGGTATGGCGTCCCTATCCGACTTTACCCACTTTACCAGCTTTTCACTTGCTCTAGAAATAACATGATCAGGGTACCCGGATTTTTTTAGCTTCTCCACCTGCTGTAAGACACTATCGGGCATTGAATGCTCACACGATTTTGAAATGGCCGACTTCAAGCAGGAAAGTGCAATACCCTGCTTCACCACTTTCGAGTGCGCCGACTCAAAGCTTAAAAGGGCTTTTACAGACCTGGGAGCGTACGCGTAGCACATGTGCCCTTCTCCGAAAGTCATCCTTAAATCCAAAAAACTGGAGCACTCTATCTCTAGGTAATTCGAAGGTAAATCGAAGACCCTGACCGCACTCTTTGAAAACCTTTAGTACGTCGGGCAAATTCTGCAGGAGGGCCTGTCTACCACCACCAGAAAATCATCCACATACCGGAACACTTTTACAACAAGCCCCTCAAGCTTCTCATTCAGACACCTATCTACACCTCCCAAAAAGATATTACTGAGAACAGGGGCCACTCGGGACCCTATGCACACGCCACTGCTCTGAATAAATGCTCCTCCTTTCCACTCGACCACAGTGGAGGCCAGGTAGAAGGACAACAGTTCTAAAAAGGAATTCAGCGACATCCCGCACCTACCAATGAATGCACACTCGTCGTTGTCCTGTGTTATGCATTTCTTTACACTGCTCATTAATGCGTCATGCGGCATAGAGTAATAAAGATCCTCCACATCAATGCTGAACGCATCAAGGCTTCCATTGTCAAGTTCCCCCATACTCTTGACGACCTCTGCTGAGTTGGGGACCGGGTACGGGTCATTGACGTGTAAAGTGTCTAGAAGTTTCATAAGAAACCCTGACACAGCCCGCTGCCATGTTCCGCGTTCGGAGACAATTGCTCTAAATGGAATGCCCGGTTTAGGCGTCTTCGCATTGAAGAAATGTCAAGCTTAGTTCCCTTTTGTGCTTTAACGGAAGACGCCAGACGCTCTAGATTATTACTACGCAAAAGCGCGATAGCACGTTCCTTCAGTCGTTCTACCTAACGGAAGTAGAAACAAAGTTCTTTGCTACAGCAGCGCTGGCTTTCTCGTTATAAACACCTTCAGGCAATAACTACGAAATGGCCTTCTTTAAACCATCAGAACATTAAATACCCAGGCGCCCCACATACGTCACATTCTCAGCGCTATCGGCTGCTCACACAAAAAAAAATTAAAATAAAAATAAATAAAAACTGTGTGTGCAGCCGATAGCGCTGAGAATGTGACGTATGTGGGGCGCCTGGGTATTTAATGTTCTGATTTTTGTAACAATAAACCAGTTGTGAGTCTGCGCTTGTGGTGTCCTCAGTGTGTTCACGTCCTCGTTAATTTGCGCGCAGTTGGATTTTTAAGATGCGTGAATACCAACTTGCCCAACTTTCGACCCTTTTACAGTTATTATCTTAGCACTTCGTTGAGCGAGACGCGCGGTTTTCTTTACAATTCATAGACGATTCCGCAAGGTATTAGTAGGCTTCTAGCGCATTCATTTCTAGCAATAGTTTAAACGATGAACTCGTTGCTAATTTCAAACTATCTGTGGATCATTGTCATTACAAGACTGTATGTAGCACAGATTATTACAGCAAGATATGCAGCTTCGGTAACTTGTAGGGAAAAATCAAATGTAGTAAAATTTAGCAGTTTCTTTCTTATACGTTAGAAAAATTACCAAAAAACTTAATTTTTCTGGGTACACTTGAGTGCCGGTATTCGAGTGTAAATACTTGGGAGTATTTTTACCGCGCGTTTTCTTTCGGAACCGAGATGTTGGTCTTGTCCCTGCAGACACCTCCAGAATTTTGGGATTTCGTCAGCGGAATGTTCACACTTTTCCTAATGCTTGTAAAGAGCTTTCATACAATTGATACTCAAGGTTAAACATGAAATATGCTTTGCGGGGGAATCTGTCGACCGCCAAAATATAGCAAATGTACAGCCTCCGATGTTTCTTCCGAAAATTTTAGGAAGAATTTGTGTTACACGAACGCAGTATAGCTCCGAAGGGTAAACCCTACAAAGTATGCACAGACCTCCTCCGTTCAAAGTAATTCTTTTCAATACAGAGTAATAGCATATCGTTACTGTGTTTGCGTTACCGTTTACCGTGTTACCAGAAGCTGGAGTTTTCGTTCACCGGTGAAAAGGGTAAAACTGGTTTTAGCACACGGTTTGCGTATTCTGGCTTAGCGGCCGCCGTGGAACACACACCGACATCTAACAAATCAAGCATAATTTTGTTGCTCACAGCTATCTGCTCTTCTGTAAATTAGCTTGAATGTTTCCCTTTTCTGGTGAAGCGTTCACAATAACATATTAGTTTTTATATACTGTAGTCATTACCCGTATAAATTTAAAACAGAAAAGTGATTTCGCTGGCGCCCCTACTGAGTACAGTGGGAATTAAGGTAAAGTAAAATTTACGTCTGCGCTAAATATTTCCGCATGGAATAGGTAAAACATGTTAAAATACTTACTCAATAACCTACACTACCTTGCCCGGCACAATTTTGAGACGTAAGAGCGCTTTGCGTGCTGAAAAACTTATCTGAACGATTTGAGGCGGGCGAGGCATAGCACGAGTAGGGTGACCATTTTGCTCACCCATCCGAAAAAAAGTAGTGCTTTGTCATACTCCTGAGCATCACTTAACAATCAACATCAACTAAGAATGGTTCTACCCGCTGTACCAAGCATCAAGCGCCGCTCGCACTGCGTTTGCTGTAATTAAACGAGAGGGTACACTTCGTCTGCCCGGGAAGCGCCGTGGCGACGGTAAAGGCTGTCCTTGTAAGTTATCGTGCATGGTAACTCGTCGCGCATGTGCAGTCGACTGCCGAAAACCCGGTAAACGGTAACGCGAACACGGTAACAATATGCTAAAACATTCTAATGTACCATTCCACCACCCGTGCGCGAAATGAATAGTACATACACAAAACTCATTCAGAACCCAAAGATATAGATGAGGAGCTAATAGGCACCCGAACTTTCTTGTAAATCAGTTACGTAATAAATCTGTTCTCCCACGCCACTGGTGATAAGGATTATCTGCTTTGGTGAACTGTTACTGTGCAGAAGTATGATGCCTTCTTTTCTGTTGTTGTACCACTTATATCATTACAACTGCTTTTATGTCAGCTTGATTTACGCGCTTCTTTGCTTTCGGTGTTATTTATAGGCTGCAAACCTAATGTTGCCTTGCCTAGTATTGCTGGACATTTCTTTACTATCATTCCAGAGCAATGAGCCAGGCGTAGTACTTATTTCGTAAATAAAAGAAGAAAGATGCTGGACCGGGAACAAATCAATTTTGTGCTTCGTATAGAATTTAAAATTTTAAAGCGTTTCGTTTTGCGTTTTATCGGTTTGTTTTTTGAAAACGTGTCTTAGGTAGCAGCCTCTTTCATTCGAATGACCCGCGATGTTGCCATGTTGCCCTCCAAAAAGAGATGGACAGGGCGCTAGGCGAGCTTCGGAAACATGTTAAAATACCGACAATCATGGCCCATCTTAGAGAAAGCGCCCCTAGCCCACTTCCCACCGATTCCTTCTCCAACGTAGAGTGGTTCTGGGGCAATCGCATGACGGTGCAGAACTGGTTGTAGAGAACACCAGAAGAACGTTGTAACAGTGTTAAGATAAACAGCCGGTCACCGAGAAAGACTGCTTGGCCACCGTGTGGGCAACGGCTAAATACCAACAGTGGTTATATGGTCGTCTGTTTACATTAGTCAGTGATCCTAACTCACTCTGTTAGCCGATGTGCTTGAATGGCCCGTCTTTGTACCTAGAATGGTATAAGACTCGACGCCAGCTGCTCAACGTCACCTTCGGGTAAACCCTGCCGAAAGACATGCCGATGCTGACTACCTCTCACGAGCAGCACATCTATCTGCATCGGTGAATGGCTATGCTGACGTCGGTACATTTATTGGGCTAGTGGACGCAGTTTCCCTGTCGGAAACACAGGACGTAGCCACGGAGCTACTGCCAGTAATTTATTTCATTGAAGGATGCACTAAAATTGTTCTTATACTGTTTTTACGACGGCGAAATCTCTCTTTTATTACTGCGGTGTAGTTCTACATATGATGAACATTTATCCTCATTGCACATGGTACCTGCTTGTAGTTCCAACAGCGCTCGGAAACGACGTTGCGCTGGCTGGCTGGGACTAGCTGGCTCCGGCTCAACCCGAATACACATGAGCACTGCTGAGATTCAACACGCCTACAACCACGCCAGGCAAAGTGGGACGTTCACTGTATTGGCAGTAGGCGCCGCAAAATCGCAACCACTGTGTGATGGTCGGGACTTTTAACGGGACCCTGGGTCCACACTGGACATGAGGGGATAGATGCACAGGCACATTGAACTTTTTACCTGCAATTTATTGTATCAACTCGCTCGATCTCGCTTACGGCTCGGCGTCGCTGGGCTGCTTCGGCGTGATGCGGCACGGGCTTGTAAGAAGGGCCTGAAGTTCGCCGTGGTAGCTCGGGCTCGAACTAAGAGGTGGCGTATGCCGCAATAAGGCTTCTCCGGCTCGGCGTCGAACGAAGGTCCCGCCGCGGTCAGGTTGTTTTGACTCAGTCTCGTACGATGGCTGGACGTCGGTTGGTAAAGTATAGAGACGGGTGGTCAGACGTCGCACTCGAGCGATGACTAGACTCCGGAGTCCTAACTGCCCTGCCTTCTGCCTACCGCTTCTTGAGTGTCGTCTCGTCCGCTCCCCACATCGCTCCCCCGTCAGACGTCGCACCCGAGCGATGGCTTGACTCCGGGGCCCGAAGCTTCTCTGTTTTCGGCCTAACGCATCTCACGACTGGTCTCGTCCGCCGCCGGATCGCTGCACTCGATCTCTCCGGATCTGTCTGCCCCTCGATCTGACTGCCTCTTCTTTTAATACCTTTCGTCGTTCTTCCACCTTCTCCCACGCCGTCAATGGCCGCTATCCCCTCGTGTTCGGCGGGGGCAAAATGAGCCGCTTAGGTTGTTACAACAAGAGTTCTTAACCAGGGGGTTCAAGCAGCGTCTCGAAGACGATACCAAGGTGCCCTTTGCACACACCTCTTCATCGCTTCCCGAAACTCCTATCGCTGGCCTGGTGACGCCATCCCCTGTGGCTCGCTCGACCGTTTTCCGGAAGGGTTCCGGCGCGGATGTCCCGGCACCGATCCTGTGATCCGTGTACGCGTGATCCGTGTACACGCACACGCATTCACGGCCCTGTTGAAGATTAGAACTAGCGATAGTCTCTTTTAGCGTAGGTTCCCGGGATTCGTGGTGCCAACCACCTCCTGATGTCCTTTCAGCGAAAATGAGCCATGACATCCGGCCCTTCTTAAAAGAAATGTTCACCGAACATTAAGAGTTCACTGTGTTCCCACCTACACACATGCGCACAGCCTGCTTGGAAACGCATCTCACGAATGTCAAGCTTGCCTCGCACGAGCATCCAGCCAGGGTCGATTTTCAAAAGGATTCATCAATGTTAATAGCCCTCGAGTGCACATGTTGGGATTATTCACACGATGTACAGTTTTCAAACAAACAAGAAAAAATAATTTGCATATTTACAAGAGCGAAGGTACGGTGGTAAGCAAAATCAAAAGAAATCGACGTTTCTGGCCGAACACTCCTTGGCTCTTTAACTGCGCCTCACAGTCGTTGCCTTCTAGCCCCGGCTGAAACTCTCCTTGGCTCCTTGACTGCACCTAACAGTTTTCTTCTGCCTCATCCTTCCCCATCTCTCTGTTTCTTTAGAGCTCTTCCAAACTGCTGCGCTGGCTCACTAGATATACCTCCCCCTCTAATTCTCTATCTCCCGTTCCAACCTTTCCTTCTCTCTTAGTCATTCGGATTCCGTGTCTCTCTACGCCGTGTTATCTCCCTCTGCACGAATTCCAACAACTTATTTCCCTCTAGTCCGAAAACTGATCGATGAAAGCTGTCCTGCAAAACAGTACGGTCCTCTCCATTCGAGGGCCAATTTATGGGCTAGCCCTGTTTTTATCTGCGCGCCCTCTAGTAAACGCGGTCCCCTACTTTAAATAGAACCGCCCTAGTTCTGGTGCCGTGCAGGCTATTGCAAACACTCCCGCCCAAAAGGGCTGCGCAGTTGATTGAGCTCCTTTTATGTTAAAACCTAGCCAGTGGCTCAACCTCCTTTTACTGGGGTATAATCCAGCTTTTGCCCAATGATTTAGTTGTGGACCACTCTTCTGACACCAAATGCTATGGTCGGGATTCTTAACGTGAACCTGGCTGCACACTGGGAATGAGGAGATGGAAACACAGACACATGAAAGTGTTTACATGGAATTTAATAGGATCAACTGGCTCGATCTCGCTTACGGATCGGCGTCACTGGGCTGCTTCGGCGGCATGCATAACGGGCTTGTAGGAAGGGCCTGATAGTCGCCGCGTTTGCGCGTTTGCTCGGACTTGAAAGAAGGGTCCGCCGCGATAAGGCTGATGCTGCGCGGGCCAGAACGAAGTGGTGGCATACGTAGCGATGAGGCTTCTGTGGCTCAGCGTCGAATGAAGGGCCCACCGCGATCAGGCTGAGTTGACTCGGTCTCGTACGATGGCTGGACGCAGATTGGCTAAGTGTGTAGACGGGTGGTCAGACGTCGCACTCGAGTGAAGGCTAGACTCCGGAGTCCTAGGCTTCTTTTTGCGTCTCATCTCGTCCGCTCCCCACATCCCCGGATCGCTGACGTAGGTTGGCTAAGTGTGGAGACGGGTGGTCAGACGCCGCGCTCGAGCGATGGCTAGACTTCGGAGTCCTAAGCTCCCCTGCCTTTTGCCTACCGCTTCTTGCGTCTCATCTCGTCCGCTCCCCACATCGCTCTCCCGCCAGACGTCGCACCCGCGCGATGGCTAGATCCCGGGGCCCGAAGCCCCCCCCCCTGTCTTCGGCCTAAGGCATTTCGCGACTCGTCTCGTCCGCCCACTGAGCGCTCTACCTCGATCTCTCCGGATCTTACTGCCACCCGATCTGACCGCCTAGATCTGACCCATCAGCCGGCCTCCTCTTTGAATTCTTTTCGTCGTTCTTCCACTCCTCCAACGCCGTCAATGACTGCTGTCCCCTCGTGTCCGCGGTGGCATAATGACCTACTTAGGTTGTCACAAAAATAGTTCTTATCGAGGGGGTTCGGTCGGCGTCTCCAAGACGGTACCAAGGTGCCCTTTGCACTCAGCTCTCCGTTGCTCCGTTGACCCGTTGACGCCGTCCCCGTGTGGCGCGCTCGACCGTTTTTCGGAAGGGTCTCGTCGCCGATGTCCTGTCGCCGATCCTGATACGTTTAATGCACACACGCGCGCACACATACACTGCCCTGTACCAGATTAAAATCAGCTATAGTCTCTTTTAGCGTACGTTCCTGGGATTGGTGGTGCTGCCGGATGACACCGTACCAGTATGGCACCATGCAAAGGTTCTCGTGGCCAACCACCCGCCGAAATCTTTTCGGCGAACACGAGCCGTCACAACTGAGTATAGGGGTGTGAAGACCAAAATTACTGAGGAGAATTTTTCCCCTAGGAAATGTTTGAGAGGATGCGACTGATTAGATTAATTTGCCAGAAAACAATAAAATATCTATTCCTTTATTCCTGTGCCAATAACGTGTGGTTTCGAGTTATTATGTGCAAATTCAATGAGTAAGTTTACCCCCAAAAAACGTTGATCCTGTTCTACTCTGCTTTATATTGGTCCGAAGTACAGAGCAGTCATTAAATCGGCATAGGGCCTCTGGTGCCCTTATTCCCTCATTACTACCAGACCTCACGCACTGCCCCTGCCTGTCTCACTCCTATCATGACTAATTCAACAGAGGTTTTGTCCAGTGCAATGCGACGACCAAAACCGCCCGTGTGTTTGAGATTTCTGGTACCGTTAAATATCCCCAGGGGGCCGAAATTATTCCGCAGCCGTCCAATATGGGCCCTGTGGAGTTTCGGCGCGTTAAACTCCATAATGGCCATCATCATCGCAATGATGAAGCGTTCGAAATGACGTAATGAGTGTTGCGGAAGAAGTAACCCATTCTTGAGGTTATGGCGTCTAAAACGTATCAGTATTTGTCATTACTCGTTACAGCGGTGCTCTCTTATACGCTTCGCTTTTACACGGACCTTACGCCACACATACTTGTAGGATAGTTACGCTGCCTCCCCTGAGGCATATGATTGTCCGCTGTCCCTGTATGGCAAACATTCAAAATTTAGCGCTGATTTCAAACCAAAGCTTTCTACTTCTGCCAGCCAACGGTTCTTTCGCGGCGTGCGGGACACTAAACGTGCAACGCAGCGGAGGCGGGGAAATGGGGGTGGGGCAAACGGGGGCGGAGGGTTTCACTAACGGAAGAGACCGTAGATGGCGCAGCGAATTTACCCAGCGTTCCCCGCCCGGAGATGCCTGTCCGCCGGTGGGCGCGTCTGCGGCACGGCTTTGTAGTCTGCTTTAGCGACAGTTGTTTTGGGCCTGTTTTCGGGCAGCTTCGCGTTCATTGCGCGCTTCAGTCATACCGCTTGAATAACCTGTTCGACAGCACCTACTAAGTAACCCAGACCTGACGGAATTAAGTGGTCGTACGGCAAAAATAGGTTCAGCATTCGTTTGAAGCAGGGAAAAACAAAATGTAGCGACCACATACAGACATCTGCCCGCTACAGAAACGCTACCTTTTGCGCGCGGCTTTCCAGGAATGGGACTCTGTTGTTTGGATTTATAAATACGAATTTCATTGCGTTTTAAGAGGTATTACAAAAGGCTAATGAGCAACTGGTCCTAATAAATAGGGATTATGCAAGTTCCCTCAGCTTCCTCTAATCCTCAAACTTACTAAACTAACTAGTTTAAATCAGTTTAAATGGGAATAACAAAGCTCACACTCCGAATTGTTTCAGTGTCTACGCTTGTGTCGCGCGGTGGTGTATCTCCGAGCTAGCACAACAGGACGTCTAGGTTCCGCTTTCTCGCCCTTCGAAAGACCCTCCTCTCCGTTTTCTTTCTGCCGACGCACGTCCGGGCTACAGCGGCGACGTCCTCCGCTCTAGCCATTTTATGGCCGACGCTTTTGCCTTGGGAACGCCGCCCCTGCGAATTCTAGGTAACAGCAGGCAGAATTGCTAGTTTCACTCTTTGTAGAGCCACGTGTGTGAATTGAAGTGACGTCGCACCGGTAGTTGTTGTGGGTGTCGCTTAAACTTTGCTTTCCATCAACCTTCACAGCGTCGATTGGAGCCAATTTTTTATACCAAAATGCACCAAAGTTCGTGCATTGCGTTATGCTGCATGTCAATTGCATTGGTCCGTATACGTCAATCTGCGTACCATTTCGAAAGCGCAGCAAACGAAGTCGCACGCCTTCACACGGACGTGACACAGTATTTGCCATTAAGACTCCCCGACTGCGCCCCTTCACGTTGTTCCTCTGCTACCGCAGAAGTTAGTGTATGCGTTCGTGCAGATTGACAGGAATCGTACGTTATGTCTCACTAGTCATTCGCCTTATCGAGTTTGGGAGTACCAGTTGCTACTGTTGTGCGCTGATTCGGAAAAATATATATCTCCTCAGATCTCGAATGTTAAAATACCTGCTGCTCTCGCTGGTATGTTATCATCGACGGTCATTTGCAACTATGGTTGGGAGATTGCATGCCCAATTTAAAATTGAGACCTGTGCTCCCGCCGTTTGCTTTTACACTCTCTCGCTGCGCGGTTACCAACCGGCTAATTAGAAATGCGAAAGGGCCTGCGATTTTTTATGTTTGTATTTCGCATTGTGGTTAGCCAGAGCCGGATAGTCCCCGCTATACTTGCAACGTTAGCTTACTAAAATGGCTTCCCAGTATAGTGTTCCTGGCATTTCGTGCACCACTTGTGGCGAGGTACTGACCGCTGCTGCCATACTTCAATCTCCCAGCAGCGTGCGGTGTGGTGAATTGCGCGATTCCGCGGCAATCGGAGAGCGTAATCTCAGTGTCAGTGAGCGAGTGAGTGAGTGAATGGGTGAGTGAGTTTGATCTGCGAAACGTGCATGCGTAAGCGCCACCTGTGTCCCTGTCAGTTGACACGTTATCGTCGTTACTGACATTTACAAAGCAACATGAAGTTGCGGGCTCGTGTCTGTACGCTCTCGTGTTGGCTATTATTGTTGGGAGCTTTTCAGGGCTTGGTAATAGAAAATACTCAATGCTCCCTTCTTTGGAATGGATATTAGTTCTAAATTGAAGCTTTGTAGTGTGGCTTCTTATTGCACCGGAAGCGACGAGTTTAGTAGTGCCCGCTTGTTAATTTTATTAGTGGGCTCCTCGTTCCATAGCAGAACATTATTGATAACGACATAACTTTCGCACTTACAATGTCGTCGATGTTGTAAACTTTCACACTACGCGTCGGCTTTGTTTCGGTACCGCATACCGAAAACACGCTACAAACTTTGAATGTTTTGATTGTTTTAATGGTGAATGCATATACGTGGGATGCATAAATGTTTCTCGCTAACTTGCCATTTCAGGGGTATATTGTCAATTTTACTGGGTATATTGCTGTGAATGGTACAAATTGGGAACACTGAATTTTGCTGCTGAGCGCGGTAATCACAGGTTCATTGATTGTGGCATCACATGCATTTTTGTATAGCTGCGCGGACAATCGAAAGCACCAGCGCTGCTGTACCTGTGAATTTATATTGAGTTAAGTAAATTGCAATTCCTAATCTGTTTTGACACTTTAAAGATGCTTCTGTCGCGATATATAGTTTCCAGAATTTTGTCGCATTTGCAAGGGATGCGTGTACGCGATGAAACATGTTCCTCTGTTGACGACAGAAACTGAGAATTGATAGAAAGTCTTTCCTTTCCAAGTTTACCGCGCACGCTTTATAGAAGTCAATATGTTTCGTACCATGTGACCAAAAGTTGATTTTCCGCATTTGCGGCCTGGCAGCAAAACTCCGATGTGTACTTGTGAACGAGAAATGATTTATTGATATTGGTCATCCAGCGACGGGCGCTCCTTCTTTGCACCACAGGAGGGCATCAAGGGCTGCTGATTCGCAGCCTTGCCACGACGGAAAACCTCGCTGACGGCCGTGGCTGCTCCGATTACACAAAACGAGTCGGTAGGGTTTTTATTGCGCAGCACTCCAGCGCCCGCTTCAGTGGTTTTACGGCACCGTCATGTATATATATGCCTTTTGTCCAGAATGGAATGAGTATTTAGTTGCACGTCTTTTAAAGCGAATCTTTTCACCTCTACCGACAAAGGCTCTTTCGCAACCGTTGGTGTAAACAGAAAACTCCCGCGAACAAATAAAAGTTACTGGCACCACAAGGAATTGAACGTCGAACGAACAGGGAAACCGACCAAGAGCCCTTTGTCTTACCGATTGAAATACAACCCACACGGAGACTGTAGAGACCAGCGGTGGGCCCACCGAGCGTATCTGCGGGTTTAGCCCCTGCATTTTCCGGGAAAGCTATGTGATAGTGTTACGCGACCTCTCGTGTTGCTGCGCCCTCCGCTCCGGCCGCGGCACGTGTAGCGGCTGTATGCGCACCTAGCGCATGCGCTAGAAGTTAGTAATAGTTAAACGAACCTAACACCCACCCATGACGTCTCACTTCTCCATCCCTGCCGCCACCAGCAGAGACGGAGAAGTGAGATCGCCTGACACTGGGTTTGAGCTTCCCTTTTTTTTCCATTATAGAAGTTTCATGTGCTCCACCAATACTACATAATCAAACACCACTC
Organism: Haemaphysalis longicornis; assembly: GCA_013339765.2. Taxonomy (NCBI): domain Eukaryota; kingdom Metazoa; phylum Arthropoda; class Arachnida; order Ixodida; family Ixodidae; genus Haemaphysalis; species Haemaphysalis longicornis. Next base: position 73,517,354 of record CM023453.1, read on the forward strand.
ATGGATCATGCATTGATTTAACCTTAGCAATGAATATCTCTTTGAAGTAATAAAGAGTGTTGTTAAGGGCATTACACTTGTTTCTGTTTTCACTCTTTCTAGAGCCACATGTGGTAATTCTAGTGTTGTTGCATGGGTACTCGTTGTGGGTGTCGTCTACAGCTTCGCTTTTCAAATTTACCTTCACCGGGTGAATTGGTGTGCATTTGTTTTCCCCACATATAGAACTTTTTCGTTTACGCGCTGTTTTTGTCAAAAATGCCTAATGTGCTTTAGAGCGAACCATACCAAGTTCAAGCATTGGTAAGTCACAGCCTCCAATTCAGCAGTAAAGCAATATTTTAAAATGGCTTGACTGATTAGAAGCACTGTACATTTATGAGTAACGCGCCAACTACAATTCTCTCTGAAGTTATTCTCAATTCTTCGCGTACCGGCTGCTCTTCGCCATTGATATCCGTCATGCGGAACCCCACCACCTCTTATACCATCGCATTTCTTTGCCTTGCCGGTGCCTACGTGCCGGCGCATGCTATTTTTCTACCCTGAACTTTTGTGTTTGACTTTGCTTCTGCTGCTTTCAGACTCTGCCCCACTTTCGAAAAAGGGCTTGTTTACTGAATTCTTTCACATACCAGCTTGCGCACCGTCTAGATCGCCCCACTCCTCTCAACAATTGTGTAATACTGTCCCCCTACCCCGCTGCCCCGTGTAGACACACGTTCGCCATTGCCCGAAAATCTGTCGACGGGGGTATGCAGGTCAGTGCAGCACGCAGTCGTGCACAATGACCTGTGCGCCCTTTCCCCCAAACACACAGAGAGAATAAATTGGACAATGTATTGGCGGCATTACACCGGGAAGCTAGCCGAAGCAGGGGAGCTCACCTAAACGTAACCGAGACAGTGACCGAGACAGCACCTCCCCGAGCCCCAACGCAACAATTCGCGCAGAAGAAAACCCGTTTTGGCTTTGTTCTGTGGAGCTTCTGCAAAGTCAATAAACATTTCGCAGGTCCACCAACCCTCGCTCCAGCTAGACGCCCTCAACCTCATAAGCAATAGCTACTGCCACCAACACAACTATAATAAATCATTTTCCAAACTTCAGGTGGCGCGTAGGCGACACCTGTTTAAGCGTGATGGCTGAGCCACTAACTTGCCGGCTGTGGTGGTGGAGGGGTCCGGATGGCGACGCCGCTGCGCTGGCTCCTGTTGGTCGCTAGAGAAGCCCAAGAAGTCTTGTAGAATCCCGCACATACTGTAAATTGCTAGACAAAGCTCTGCTCATGTGTCCGTGCGACCACCCCGCCCTCTTTTCTTGCATTCTATTATAAATAAACAGCGCTTTCATGCCAAGGTGCTCGAAATTATTCTTTAGCCCTCCACTACCGACCTCCTCATATCCAATGTGGAGATATACTCGTAAAACAACGTAATTAATGCTCTCGCTTCACGTATTGATATCCTTCTGGTATCCCTCTCATTGTGGCCATATTAAGGATCTCCTCAAAATGAAATCATTAATGTGGTTTACAAAGATACAGCAAAGTTTAAAATACCATGCTCTAAAAGAAGAAGGAAAATAAGTGGGAATGCGAATAAATATTATTGGCGGTAGTGAGTTGGGTGTAAAGCGATAATGTCTCTGGCAAACACTAGCGCGAGCGCCTGTGAATGTAGGATGCCAGTTTCGAGCCCGAGTGCGAGTGACTGTGAGTGGCCATTGTGAGGGGTGATCGTGAGCGAGTGTGAGTGGTGATGGCGATTAGTAGAGTGAGTGCGAGTGAGTGCGCTGGTGAGTTTGATTGGGGCGCGCGAGCGTGAATGAGTGCGACTGGTGAACGGGAGCGCGAGTGATCGAGCGGCGAGGTCGAGTGTGGAGTGTAAGCGCAAGTGAGTGCGAGTGGTGAGGCCGAGGCGTGAACAGGCGCGCAAGCGAGTGCAAATGGTGACCGCGACTTGTAAGGTTGAGCGCGAGTGAGTGGAGTGGTGAGGTCGAGCAGTGAGCATGCGCGAGAGCGACAGCGGCTGGTCAGCGCGAGAGATGAGCCTGAGCTTTGGTGAGGGCGAGTGTTAATGGCGAGAGGGGGGCGCGAGCACGAGGTTGTGCGACAAGTAAGGGCGATGGTGAGAGTGAGTGCGAGTGAGTTAGCAAGAAAAATATATTTCAATGCATAGCAGTACCACCACAGCCAGGCCAGTGTAAAGCCCTGCATTTCCACAAAAATGCAGATATCGCAGTTCAGCTACAATCATTATAATGGCATAATGCAGATAACTGGTCGCAAAAAAATTAAAATAAAAAAAATGTAATAAAACTAACAAAAAGTGGCTTATTGTGTACGCCCTCCATTTCCACACTAATGCAGCTTTCGCAAAAGTTCCACCTGTCATCATTATACTATAGTAAATGAATATAATTGTTAGAAAGAAATGTTGAAAACCTAAAAAAATATGAAGCATTTAAATAATTGCGGGAAATGGTTAACCGTGCAATGCCTAGCATTTGCACAATAATGCCAACTTCGCCAAAGTTCTACCTGTAATCATTGTAATAGCGTAAATAACTGGACGGACAGGATTTACAAAAACACAAGAAATGGCTGTTAAGAACTCACACTTAAAACGAGGGGCATAAGAATGCTACGAATTAGTAAAATCTGATTTTGGGGGGAATGTTTTGAGTCATTGTGAACGACTGACATCCAGTTTGGTCGAGGTATGGTAAAGACTGATCCTGGGATATCCTCGCTGTTTTTTACATACATTTTTGCACGAAAATGCCAGTTAACATGCTTTGGCCAACACCAGGCAGCCTAAATTGAGCTAGGCGAATCGGTGGACTCAGACCTTTATCACTGTTTTCAATTGCGATTTTGTCATAAAAGCTTTTTACAGGTATCAGATTGATACCTGAAACAACGGTGAGTCCCATTCGTGCTGTGATAGGCTCCACTTGCTTAATGCCCTTGCCTAAGCCGTGTTTGTTCAATTCTGGCTTTGGAAGGGTAATGATGTCCGGGCCAGGAAGAACAGTTGGCACAGCAGGTGAAAGGACGTGCCCATGATTTCGATAGCTTATGACTGGCGGGAGTCGTCGAGAAATGCTTGATGACCGACTTTCATTCTGCTACGCACAGGTATAGCGTAAATCGCGGCTAGCTGGCACGCGGTGGTTGCCTCGCAGCAAATCAACAAAAGAAGGCTGTGCCGCGGTTGCGATGTGTAACAGGGTTATCATAAGCCCGCCCATATAAGCTGAAGCTCCTCAATATTGTAGCTTACTACATGAGTAAACTACTGCGCTAATGACTACAAAATTTCAGTTGGATTCTCGGCAACGGGAGCCGCTTTGACAATCAAGTAAAAACAGAGCCACTGAACAATAAATTAAATATGCAAAAACGTCTTTGCGTCTATGTTCGAGCGCACGTTCAATGTCATTATGCGTCATACCTTAACCCGTACTTCCCTCCCCCCACGGGTTTCTGCAGTCTTTTCTTTTACGTCAAAAGTCCCAGTGTTAACGGAAGTTTAACACGTTGAAAATGTTTTGACGCCCTCGGTTCAATTGCCGCCTTCCACTGTCAATTGCCAGACTGCAACTCCACAGATACGAACACCTTTAATCGCATCTGCGGAGCGAAATTGAGACAGGCCTGGTTGCCGAGGCTTCACGAATTTCAATATTTATACTGCTAGCCATTGATCTGCTTTTCTCTGCACATTTATTCTCGTGAACCTTACTGCAATCAAGCTTATAGCGAAGAACGTACTAGTAATGCGCCGTCCTCCTCCATAAGATAGCTGTTCCTCATTCTCTATTTTAAAGAAAAAAGACATATACCGAAAGTTTGTTTTTCTAGCCCACCCGAGCAGTTTTGACTAAAAATGTGTCATTTTCTTACGCAAAACTTCGCATATTTTTTTTATGAGTCCGCACACGGTGTGAACAGACCAACCAATAAAGTCCTGGAAGATTTCGGTACTGCGCACTAAACTTTACGATTTCGATTTACAGGCAAACAATTCTGTTGAGATGTCCAACACGTTACTCTGACGCAAAACTGGCTCCTTCATAGATACAGCTAACAAAATTGTCAAAAAGCTAGTTTAGGTTTTGTGGGGAAAATTTGGCACAACTGACAAAATTTCATGTATAACCGCCTTATCCTAATCATTACAGTAAAGCTTTCCCATTGTTTGATTTTTCGTTATCAATGGAATTTTTATCTTATTGAAAATTCCGCTCGATTCTCTCGTCTACCGCGGTAGGTCGACCTTCAAGGTGGATATCCACGCTCGATTGGATCTTCTCAGCCGGATTATTTTCTGCGTGGATATTCAGGCGCGATTCGGCCTGCTGTATCTGTTTTTTTTTTGTTTGTTTCGCGGATCATATCACCAATTCGATCTTCCTACTCGGTGCATCTTCCTTAACATTGGGCCTTCAGGCCGCACGCGGAACTTTACGTGAATAAATCCACTTAACGTTCGAGGTAATTTCAAAACTTCTGAAGGGTAACACAATTTCTTCCGAATACTTGTATTTTTCTATTTAGATGCAGTGGCCAGTCAAACTGCTATACACGGTTGGAAAGTATACAGGGAGGCGAGGGCATTTATTGAAGTCTCTTTCACACAGAACACTGCACATAAAGGGGCGACATGCAAGGCCAAAAAGTATTCAAGATCGTCTTCAGCAGCAATTGCACGAACCATCTGAACCCCGCTAAGGCACCCTCTTGGCAATAGTCGGAATGTAGAGAAAGACCTTCCAAGATATCGGTGCCCCAACATTGTGTTTTAACTGGACAGGACGACTCCCAGACTGTTACCGCGGGGGTGCTTTTTATTCCAGCCAGGAAGGGAACGCATGGTTGCTACCTTTAAGGGCTAAAGTAGTATCGCCTTAAATTATCAAAGTGCATTAACTTAAATTGATTCCTTTCAACCTGGACGTCGCAAATCATTTTGCGATTTTTTTAAACACGGAATTTTGACTCTTTTCGGGTGAAGTGTTTTTGCAGTTGTAGGCTTTTTTCTTCCCTAATATTGCCGCGAACCATACATTGGGTTTTTTATTTGTGTTTTGCTTTTACCTCCCGGCTGCGCCGGTCTGTGTTATCTCTGCGCCAAGGGAAGCGCGTGTTCCATTCTTTCTTTCTGTGCCGCATGTGTTATCTGTTGTGATAGGGAGAGCATTCCGATCTAACGTGAACAGCCCAGAATAATCTTATTGGATCTACTATGTTCTCGATGTGAATCGACGTTTCGAGAACCACGCGCGCCGAAAGATAAAAAGCCTGCAGTGCGGACGCCGGGGCATTCGATTCTGCGACGCTCGCCGACGCAAGTCACTTTGTTGACCGCTGCTTCGCCGCCTCTGTATTCTTTTGAGTTGTTAGGGGAGCACAAGTTCGCTCCAATAAACGTGTTTCTCATTCAAGACAACTGCATCGTCCTTGTCTTCGTGACATCTGGTGAAGGTGCGGGGTACGCACCCATCATGCCCACTACAACCTCGGGAAGCCGCCAAGCCAGTCCAACAAGAGCCAGCCTCCGCCTGCATGATTTACCAACCGAGTCCGGTCTACTACTGGAGAAGACGAAGAAGAAAGACGTCGCAACCAGCACCATGCTCAACCAAGCCAATCCTCCTGTCGTTCTGCAGCAGCCACGGGAACCGCCATCATTCAGAGGAGCCCCCGCAGAAGACCCAGAAGAATGGCTGGAGAAACTGGAGCGCGTCCGGAAATTCAACAGGTGGACGACGCAGAAACGTTCCGGCACGTTTTTTACTTGGAAGATTCTGCTCGCACTTGGTTCGAGAACCACGAGAGCTCCTTGACAAACTGGGCTCAGTTCGAAAGCGAGTTCACTAAGACCTTCACTACCGTGGTCAGAAAAGAACCCGCAGTGCTTTTACTTGAAACTCGAACGCAGCACCCCAACGAAGGGGTAGTGATCTTTGTTGAGGAGATGAAGAGGTTGTTTCGACGTGCGAATCCGGAGATGACAGAAGAAAAGAAACTAAGGTTTCTCATGCGAGGAGTAAAGCAGGAGCTTTTTGCTTGCCTTGTCCGCAATCCTCCCAAGACGGTGGCCGAATTTTCGTCTGAGGCGGCCGCGATGGAGAAGACGCTGGAAGTTCGAACGAGGCAGTACGATCGCCCGGTCAACGTAATGGTTTCCGAGACGATCGGTGCCGGGGCTACAAGCTCCGACACAATGCGTGAGACCATCCGAGCAGTGGTCAGGGAGGAGCTTCGGAAGCTTTATCCGACGACGACGCAACCTCAAGTGGCTTCCCTGACTGACGTCATCCGCGAAGAGGTCCAACACGCTTTGGGCACTTCTATGCCATCCGAGGCACCCCGCGAGCCACAGGCGATGACCTACTCCGCGGTTGTTCGTCGACCCCACCCTGCTCCAACCCGTCTACAAGAAGCTCCACCGTACCGCCGTCCACTCTCGCCGCCGTCCCCACTGTCGCCGCCGTCGACCGCACCGCCGTACACAGCCCAAACCCAGACGCCGAGGAAGTCTGACGTTTGGCGAACGCCAGATCATCGTCCGCTGTGCTACCATTGCGGAGAGGCCGATCACATCTATCGTCGCTGCTCGTACACGAGACTCGGACTGCGTGGTTTCTCCGTCGACGCCCCATGCCCCCGACCCGGCCAGCGCCCTACCGAGATCGACGAACACCTGTCCAACACCAACCGAGGAAAAGCCCGCTCACACCGATCGCCTTCGCCCTACCCATACCAGTCGCCTAACCGCCGTAGCAATGCTGATTTTGCACGTGGAAGGTCCCCCAGCACACGCGGGGGAAACTAAAAGCAGCAACTTCTGGAGGTGAAGTTGCTCTACGGCGAAAAACTGGAAACCCTCCAACGACGCAAGGACACGCTGAACACAGTGATTCACGACATGCCCTCATCCCGACGACCCAACCTAACCCTGACGAGACTCCCGAACACGGCGACAGCTACACGGCGCGACGCGTACCCGACCTGACCGAGGCGTCCGTTGAGAAGACGACGACAACGACGACGCACAGTGCCCGACCGTCAACACGTACAAGCAGAGATACGACGCCCCGACGAACCCGGAACTCGAGGAAGACTGCAGCTGACGTCAAGGTGTGCATCGACGGCTTTGACGTAGTCGCCCTCGTAGACACGGGAGCTGACTATTCGGTAATGAGCGGACCATTTGCGTCTAAACTGAAGAAAGTTATGACCAGATGGGACGGTCCACACATACGCACAGCAGGAGCTCACCTCGTGACGCCAAGTGGAACGTGCACATCGCGCGTCACCATAGACGGCACAACGTACCCTGCGGCGTTCGTCGTTCTGCCTAACTGCTCCCGCGACGTAATTCTTGGAATGGACTTTTTGATGGACAACGGTGAATAATCGATCTGCCGACTAAGTCAATAACTTTTTCCCCCCATCACCCCATGACGCCGGAACCGAAACCCGAGCGACGTGCTGCTTTAAGGATTGCCGATGATCATGTCACCCTGCTACCCCGCGCAAGCTTCATGGTCGCAGTCCACTGTGAAGATGCTGCTCCTGACGTCGACGCTATCGTAGACACTGATCAAAGGGTGCTTCTCGACCGTGGTGTGTCTGTCGCAAGAGGCATTGCGCGCTTCAAGGAACACCAATCCCACATTTTGGTTACTAATTTCACTGAGGAGTACCAGCATTTAAACAACGGTGCGGCAATTGCATTCCTCAAAGAAAAGCAAGAAGCAAGTGACGTGATCGCGGTCGCCGACTTTGAACGCACACCCGTAGAAACCTTCAAGCTCCCGCAGCCCTTCGACGTGAATCCAGCGCTATCGCAAGAATAACGCAACAAATTATTGCCTTTGCTGCGTCGCTATAGCGAATGTTTTTCGTCGAGCGCAAAACTACGTCAGACCCCTCTAGCGAAGCACCGAATAATAACCGAAGATGGAGCCCGACCTACCCGACAGTCACCGTACCGCGTCTCTTCACACGAACGGGAAGCCATCCGGATTCAAGTCGACGACATGCTCAGCGACGACATTATACAGTCTTCGAAAAGCCCCTGGGCTGCGCCCGTCGTACTCGTAAAGAAAAAAGACGGCACATTAAGGTTTTGCGTTGACTACCAGCGACTGAACAAAATCACGAAAAAGGACCTGTACCCCCTCCCCGAATCGACGATGCCCTCGACCACCTCTGCCATGCGAAGTACTTCTCATCGATGGACCTCAAGACCGGCTACTGGCAAATTGAAGTGGACGAGAGAGACCGAGAGAAGACGGCATTTATAACCCCCGACGGCCTATACGAGTTCAAGGTGATGCCGTTTGGGCTGTGCACAGCACCAGCGAGGTTTCAAAGAGTCATGGACACTGTGCTAGCTGGCCTTAAGTGGCACACCTGCCTCGTATACCTCGACGACGTAGTGGTATTCGCCCGGACTTTCGACGAACACCTTGCAAGGTTGGAGTCTGTACTCAAGGCCATTCGTACGTCGGGGTTGACGCTGAAGTCTGAAAAGTGCCGTTTCGCATACGGGGAACTCAAGTTCTTGGGCCACGTCGTCAACGCCGCGGGAGTCCTGCCTGACCCGGCAAAAACTTCAGCCATCGCGAACTTCCCAAGGCCGAAAGACAAGAAGGGCGTGCGAAGATTTCTCGGTCTGTGCGCATACTACCGGCGCTTCGTTGCAAACTTCGCCCGCATTGCAGAGCCACTCACGCGCTTCACGAAAGATAGCACCCTTTTCAGCTGGGAAAACGACCAAGAAAAAGCATTCTGCAAGCTGGAAAAATGCCTGCAAAGCCCGCCCGTGCTCGCTCATTTCGACGAAAATGCCGAAACGGAAATGCACATGGACGCCAGTGATATAGGCTTGGGTGCCGTCCTTGTCCAAAAGCAAAGCGGCTGCGAAAGGGCAATCACCTATGCCAGCCGTGGTCTGTCGAAGGAGGAGGAAAACTATTCTGCCTCTGAAAAAGAGTGTCTGGCTATCATATGGGCGATTTCAAAATTGCGCCCATACGTGTATGGAAGGCCATTCAAGGTTGTAACAGACCACCATGCGCTGTGTTGGCTCGCCAATTTAAATGACCCCTCTGGCTGTCTTGGGCGCTGAAGCTTGCGCCTGCACGAGTTCGACATTACAGTCGTTTATAAATCCGGCAGGAAACACTCCGACGCCGACTGCCTGTCCCGCGCCCCCGTCGACCCACCACCACAAGACTCTGATGAAGACAGCGCGTTCTTCGGGATCGTGACGGCGAGCGACCTAGCCGCCCACCGGCGTGCCGACCCCGACTTACGCGTCATAATCGTGTACCTCGAGGGATGCAACGTTGCCGTTTCTAGGACCTTCAAACGCAGCTTACCAGCATTCAGCCTGAGAAATTCAGTCCTAGTGAAGAAGAATTTCAGCCCCGGAACAAGAGCGAATTACCTTCTCATCATTCCTGCAGACCTTCGTGACAAAATTTTGGAAGCGTGCCACGACGACCCGTCTTCCGGACATCTGCGCACAGCCCGCACTATTTGAAAAATCAAGGCGAGGTACTACTGGCCCGGCCTTACCTCTGACGTCACCCACTACGGCCGGAGCTGCCGTGACTGCCAGCGACGAAAAACGCCGCCGACAAGACCCGCCGGACTTCTGCAACTGATCACCGTCCCATCGAGACCATTTCAACAGATTGGAATGGACCTTTTAGTCCCGTTCCCTACGTCACGATCACAGAACAAGTGGATTGTCGTAGCGACAGTCTACATGACGCGCTACGCAGAGACCGCCGCTCTTCCGAGGGGGACCGCAAAAGAAGTGGCGAATTTCTTTATAAGCCAAGTTGTGCTGCGACATGGAGCCCCGGAAGTCCTGATCACAGACTGCGGAACGCATTTACTGCGGAGCTGATGCAAGGAGTATTACGCTACAGCAACACTGATCACCGAAGAACGACGGCGTACCACCCCCAAACGAACGGACTAACAGAACGTCTGAACAAGACAATCGCAGATATGCTGTCAATGTACGTTGACGTTGAACATAAGACTTGGGACGAAGTGCTCCCGTATGTCACGTTTGTGTACAACACGGCTATCCAGGAGACGACGCAGCTGGCGCCGTTCGAGCTTGTCTACGGTAGAAGGCCGACTACGATGCTCGACGCCATGCTTCCGCACGTAGAAGACGACGACCTCAACGCCGACGTCCACAGATATCTTCAACGTGCGGAGGAAGCCCGCCAGCTCGCTCGAGTTCGTATAACGGACCAGCAGCTGGTGGATGCGGGCCCGCTACAACCTCCGACGCCGAGACGCCGAGTACCAACCAGGGGATCGTGTGTGGGTTGGACTCCCATCCGACGACGCGGACTCAGTGAGAAGCTCCTGCGACGGTATTTCGGACCCTACCTGATTCTACGACGTGTTGGCCAATTTACCTACGAAGTGATCCCCGATGGTGACTCCGGCACATCACGACAACGCACGCGGCCTGAAGTCGTCCACGTGGTTCGCTTAAAACCTTTCTATGGGCGATGACGAACTTTTATTTTCATTTGTTCGGACTGTCGCTTATGTTAGCATCGGGTCGATGCACTCTTATAGGGGGGTAATGCCGCGAACATACATTGGGTTTGTTTATTTGTGTTTTGCTTTTACCGCCCGGCTGCGCCGGTTTGTGTTATCTCTGCGCCAAGGGAAGCGCGTGTTCCATTCTTTCTTTCTGTGCCGCATGTGTTATCTGTTGTGATAGGGAGAGCATTCCGATCTAACGTGAACAGCCCAGAATAATCTTCTTGGATCTACTATGTTCTCGATGTGAATCGACGTTTCGAGAACCACGCGCGCCGGAAGATAAAAAGCCTGCAGTGCGGACGCCGGGGCATTCGATTCTGCGACGCTCGCCGACGCAAGTCACTTTGTTAACCGCTGCTTCGCCGCCTCTGTATTCTTTTGAGTTGTAAGGGGAGCACAAGTTCGCTCCAATAAACGTGTTTCTCATTCAAGACAACTGCATCGTCCTTGTCTTCGTGACAATATACTTGCGCTCTTGAACTGTTTTGCATTTGCGTTTTACCTGTATTTACACTTTTCTTAGACGCCCCTTCGTGTCGTGTATTGTTTCTTTTTCTCTTTGTCTAATGTGTATGTTTCCTTGACGCCTTTTCTCCTACATATTTTGCTTCAGGTCAACCTAGGTGGCACCAATAGGCAGCTACGCCTCCTTACGTAGCGTCGCAGTAATACAATTATTTAAATTCTCCGCGTAATATATGGCATCAGAAGTGATGTCTCACCATGTAAACGTGGTCGGGTGATGCTTCAATATTTTGCAAGAGCATTGAAGAAAGAGTGCCGATGCTGCCCGAAGGAACCGGCCAGAACAAGAGGGGTTAGCGTAGCATAGTTTCTCAATACCTCATAGCAAAATATCACGTATAATACCTTTCAGTGTTCGCCTATTTATACAGTACAAAGTGGGCATGCAATAAGAGACAAAAAAGTGGCTACTATCCGTTCTGTGAAGGTTATTGGAAAGCAAAGCTGTGAACGACCCCACAGCAATTCCACATGCGACGTCACTTCAATTCACACACGTGGATCTAGAAAGAGTGAAACCAGATATTCTTACAGCCGTTACCTGCGATTTGCGGGGCCGTCGTCCCGAACACAACAGCGACGGCCACGGCCGGGCTGTAGTGCCGGCCGCCGCTGCTGTAGCCCGGCCTTGCGTCGGAAGAACGAAAACAGAGAGTAGTGTGTTTTGAAGAGTGAGAAAGCGGAACCTAGCCATCCTGATGTGCCAACTGGGGGCTACACCACCGCGCGACACAGGCGCAGACACCGGAACAATCCGGCATGTGAGCTTATTTATTCCCATTTATACAGATTGAAACGAAATAGTTTTGTAAGTTTGAGACTTGCGAGAGAGCTGACGGAACTTTTATATTCGCCATTTTTCCGAACCAGTGCTTACATTCGTATTTTTGTAATGCCTGTTAAAACAAAACCGAAAACCCAATTCAGCAATTTAGAAAACGCAGTACCATTCATGACAGCCAGTCCGCAAAAGGTGGTGTTTCTGTAGCGGCCAGATGTGTGTAAGTGGTCTCTAAACTGTGTTTTCCCGCCCTGCAAACTAATTATTAACGTATCTTTGTCGTACGACCACTTAATTCGGTCGGGTCCGGGTTACCCAGGAGGTGCTGTCGATCAAGTTACTCAAGCCGTGCGAAGTAAGCACGCAACGGAAGCGAAGCTCAATCAAACAGGCCCAACACCGTCGAAAAGCAGACGACAAAGCCGACAAAAGGGTTCCACTGACGCGCCCGCGGGGTAGAGCATGGGGGTAATAGCGCCCTATATCCACGCCATCTACACTCTACTTTGTGAGTGAGAAGCGCCCTACGCCTTCCCAGTCTCATTGGGAGTTTCTTGTGTCGCACGCCACAGAAGAACCATTCGCTGCTAGAGGCACAAACCTTTGCTATAGAAAAAGGCGCTGCGATAATGGTTATAATATTCCTACTCACGGCCGTACTGTTTTTCAGATACTACGAGTGTCCCTACGACTTTCCTTTGAATCCATGGCTGCCCTGTCGACAGTGTAGGTAAATTTGAAACAAATCTTGCAAATGAGTGAAGCCATATGAGCAATTTTTAGCATTCCGTATCATAGCCACGTCTAATATACAAAATGTGTTTATTTATAGAAACCCTCAATTTTCCTACGTAAGGGCTAATGTCATGTTCTCAAATGTGAGGAGCTGTTATAAAAATCAAAATGTAATCAATACCGAGGTTAACGACAGAACGAGAACAATCACCACATGTAACTTAACTTAACGTAACTTAAATATCTTTCTTAAAAGAAAGGAAGACAAGGGACCCAATGTTCCAAAATACGGGTGTCGTGGTAAAATGGCGTGGTAGCGCCGTGCAAACGCATGTGTTCTTGGGCCGGGCGCCGCTTGGAGATCAGACGGCTCGGCGAGCACGGCCGAGATAAAGCACTGTATCAGGAGCGCAAAGTTCCAAACAAAACGACAGGGGGCAGTGCACGTTGCTTTGCGCCCTTGAAACCGTGCTCCTCTGGACTACGCTCGCTGCACCTTATGACAGGGGCCCGAAACTTCGGCTAGTTTCGGTATCACCCGCCGCGGTGGCTCAGTGGCTAAGGTGTTGCGCTGCTGAGCACGAGGTCGCGGGTTCGATTCCCGGCCGTGGCGGCCGCTTTTCTGATGGAGGCCGAAAAGCAAAAACGCCCGTGTGTACGAGATTTCGGCGCACGTTAAAGATCCCCAGTGGTCAAAATTAATCCGGAGCCCTCCACTACGGCGCGCCTCATCGCCTGCGTTGCGTCGGCGCGTTAAACCCTACAATCAATCAATCAATAGTTTCGGTATCCCAAAATAGAGTGCCGCCATGACGTTGGTAGCCAAGCAAAAATTCAGCAGCTTTTGCATATGTGGCTTTATCTTTTCAACATACGCAGCAATAAAGTAAACCGATTTCATTATGGGTAGAAATAAATTGTCTTCTTGGCTGTATCTTTTTTGTGACACCCTATTGATTTGTTTAGTCGCTTCATTCGTTGCGCCGTAAGGCGCCGCTTTCGCTCTTATCTCTACTGCAGCCATCCTGTCCATCTGCTCCTGCCGCTTTCACTGTGTGCACGTGTAGAAGTTTTGTAGTATGCCTTGAAGGTGAAAATTTTGGTGTCGGCGTGTGCGAATGGGCTCAAAATGTCGGAGAAACTGAGAAAAGGACAGAACGCGTGCTTCGATGCTGTGTGTTGTGACAACTCGGGAGGGAATAGCACAGCAAATTATTTCCGCTTCCCAGCGGACGGCAGGTCAGCACACTTTTTATTCAGTCAAAGCTATCAAGAAGCAAGCGCTATCCTTATCAAAAAAGCTGCAGGGCGAGCCGAACAATCTTCTGCTGTGGCTTTACAGTGAATTTTTTTGTTTGGTACAACACATTTGTCAGTAATGTTGTAAGTATGCGAAGCTACTTGTCGACAGTTTTTCATGAACCGATTGATGCCAGCGGACACGCAGACGGAAATTTCACTTCGGTATCGGTTTGGTAAGTGGTTGCTCTTCATTTTCTTTCAACCAAAGAAAAGCTTGGAAATTATGTTCGCCAATGTGCTTAAATGCTTCTTCGACGTACTGGTTTGTCTTTAAAGCGCTCATATGATCAGTTTCCTATAGTGACATTACCACTTTTGAATGCTTATTAACACGAAAGAAGCCCCCAAAATTATTTACGTGGCAGCTGACCGCTTGCATTCCGTGTTACGAGAAGTTCGAGTTACCTACGTGACGGCCGAGCTGCGCTTTGCTTTTCAACCTGTGCTAGGACACATTTTTTTACTTTCTTTGCACTCTCAATGTTTGTTTCGCTTTTACGTGTTGTTTATTGATATCCATGGTGGTATTTTTTTTTCAAATTAATAGGTCTGTCGTATGGCAAAATTACGCAGAAAATTCGCTAGCTATAAAAGGTTTTTTGGGCTAGCACGTTTACGAGAAAAAGAATATGGAGCGGTTGCTAATGGTGGCGAAATGAGCTGGTCATCTAACTTCATAATCATTTGATTATTCACAAACGTGTTTTTATGAAACCATTTCTGTAGAATTGTATTGTGTACAGGAAATGAACGTGGTGACCTCTGTAGCAATTTTCTGTATACGAAGAATTGTACGAAGATGTCTCTTATGTTTGTGTAACCGACACAGAATGCGGACATTTGGTCTTATTATACGAGATACACAGCCCTATGCATATGTGGCATGTATTGAACTTCGCTTGCGATACGTTGCTAATAAAAGCATTGAATAAACCACATTTTCAGCCTACTACTTTTTCTGCCCCAAACAAAATTGTCACTCTTCAGGGCATGCTGACTCGCGCCTATTCAACTAAGAAAGATATCCAAACAAATGTTTTGTGCATGTGCTGAGAGTCCAAGCAAATTAGCAACTGTTAGCTGTCGAAAACAATATGTGCAACAGCAACACAATCTGAAAAGCAAAATGCAAGCGCTGTTCACGCTTGCTGCACGCAGATAGTCACGCTCGTTGAGCCCATACCAGACGATAAGCGGCACAGCAGTTCCTCGTCGCACATCAGCGAAAGCGTTGCCATAGCAGCATCAATGATTTTTTTGTTGTTTTTTGGTTTTACAGTTTGGGCTACCAAGCATAAGGGGACAAATTGGCGCTGGTGGTGCAATTATCAGTTACCTGGGGGTATACCAGCTGACCTAGCCGTGTTTATGATCTCAAAGCGGCGCCGAGCCGAAGAACCCATGCGTTTGAAGGACCCTACCATGCCGTGCAAAAACGACGCACTTTTTTGAGAATTTGCCCCCGGCAGCCACAAAGAGCCGTCCGTTTGAAGTATTTTACAAGCAGTCCTGAAAACCCCGAAACATCGTGCTCCGGAAGTAGAAAATTTTGCTACTTCCATATCGTGAAAACGTTTTTCACTCAGCCTATTTACTACCACTTTCGATGTTGGTAGTGTCCGTTGTGTCGACAACAATGAACAAAAGAATTTTGATATTTTTAGTGCAAAACATAAAGTATTTTGAAAAGACAATCATTTTATCATTTCTGTTTACTCTTTGTTGGATGTTTATCATTGTGCCTTTTCTACATTTCCTTTGTGTTACCTGTAGGGCATACAGGTGCCATGTCTTTTTAATAGACAGCCGGACAGAAATGACGTTGTACGAAGGTACCTGGGATAACAATGAACTTCAAACCGTATACAAAGATTCGTTTTGGGGGGGGCGCGAAGTCTAGAACTCCAAAAGTGATTTTTCGCCTTCCTTTTTATCATTGACGTAAAGCCATTGCATACCTGTGTAATATAGACAAAATAAAGTAAAAAGACATATTTCCTTTGTGTTGCCCCTCAAGCTTAAAGGAGTACTGACACAAAATTTCAAAGCTGAGATAACGATGTAAAATGCTTCCTTTTTATCAGGAGATATCTCCCACCAAGTTTCAGCAGCAGCCATTCGGCGTAACATATTTCAAATCCATTTTAATTTTCGCCCGCACGAGAAAGCCCAGAGCGGGCCGACATGACATCATCTGCTAGGCGCGCCTCATCGCCTGCGTTGCGTCAGCGCGTTAAACCCTACAATCAATCAATCAACATCATCTGCTACTTGACCCAAACTGCCGACGTCGGGGCTCCCGTGACGAAGCCGACGCGCTGGCTGTGGTTGGCGCGCTGGTCCGGCGTGTGTACACGTCATGGTTTTGGGACTGACGTCATGCTACCCGGGCGCGTAGAGACGCGAAGTCTGGGCGCGCGCGCGTTCAGAACGGCAGCGGTACGGCAAGAATGGTGACGTCACGTGATACCTACTGTCATGGCGGCCACTCGGTGTTCGTTTGTCGAAACCGAAACTGACACGAATAAACGACGCCGTAAATAAATGTTTACGCTGCGCTCGACCGTCCTATGTGTCATTCTGTGATTAGTGGGCTGGTAGGCACGAGTAGTAGCGATAAAAATGTAACACGAAAATTTCGTGTCAGTACTCCTTTAAGAGGAAGTTGGAAATTGTCACAAACTCGGGCGTACGGCGTCTAGAAGTATCGTACAGCTTATTCGTAATATTGAACAGCACCTATTTCTGGTTACCCATTCGTTCGATTCGTGCAATTGCAATTGTCCTCCTGCGCTGGAGTCTTGGCGACATGAAGCGCCCCTACTGGGTGACGCCTCTGGGTAGTACAAAAGCAGACGACCCTCGCCACCCTCCATGCGTTTTCAATTACTAGGCAGAGCGAAACTTGGTTGTACTTAGTTTAATCGCTTTGTTGCGCGTTTAAATGACTTTATACTGATTGAAATAGCCCTTAATTAAAGTAGTTGTAGAATCTAAACAAAATAATATCCGCTCAAACTAGCCGATTTATCGGCTTTCTTTTCATCGAGCTGTCGCGGTCGCCGCGGCGTGGGACAGCATCACCAGGTAAGGTGGTCTAACTTCCTGACAACGATTACCGTTCTTTCTTCTTGCGTGCGGTCGACAAAGGAGAGTTCACGAGTAGCGTTTACACGGAACGCTGCTCATCCTATAGCCTGAGGTAACTGCAACAGGTTGCTTCAGCGGGAGCGTGCAAGCGAACCCAAAAATTGCACCGCCGACTCAGCTGACACTGCTGGCCTGGCGCCGTCATGAAAACGAGTGGAAATTTTGTTTTGTATATTCGCAAACAACATTACCCTTGCGAAAAGTTTTACGGCGCACTATTTACGAATGGCACCGTACTTGTATACTAGCGAGTTAGTGAGGCTTTGCGTCAAATAAACAAATTAAGCGCTATTAAAGGACACAAAACAACCACGAAATCGCACCCCCGCTGCCTGCAGAAATGTGTACTTATATATTTGCATAACCTAGCATAACACAGCCGCATACACGGCGCTGGGCCCCCAATATTTACATGCGGTCATGACTGACTCTGTTGGTTATTTTCGCCGCTAACGCCGACCCGCCAGTTTGGTCCTCAAATGGAGTTAGGCAGCGAGACAAGTACAGAAAATTTATCGCTTCCAGTTGAATTGTCCCCCATCTTCACACTTCGCCAGATTATTACCAAATATTATTGGCGATTCGCTGAATTTTTTGCTCTGCATTCAAAACCCCCCTTCCTCACCTGATTTGTCATCCAGCCCCCCGCCGTGTCTGCTGCATGAAACTCGCGCCCCACACTTCAAAACATTGCTGACCCTAATTCTAGCCTATGAAGTGCGAACTGGGAATATATGATGCAAGAACGTAATTAAGTAAAGTGAAAGCAAACAAGGAAAGCGAGCGGCCTCTCAGTTCGCCCGACCACTTTGTGTTAGGGCCAGTAATTTCGGAATCGCGATACAGATTTCACGCTTCTTACGCTTCCTGCATTTTGTCACTGAGATACGCAACAAAACGGCAAGCTACCGCGGCACCATGTATTCGTAACGGCGACGCAAACGAGCACTGTTTAATGAAAGTGCCCGCATGGTGCGCAGGTACGCAAAAGAGCGGCGCACAGCAGCAGACGATCCCAGCGGTCCGGCGGACTCGGTGGCTCTATCATCGGCGCCATCCTCGCCGATTGCGTCACTCTTCTTCTTTGATCGGCTGTTGTTGAAAAGTCCTTGTCACCTAGAGTAGTAGGTAGTTTAAACTAGAAGTTTCACTTCAAATTTCACTTCATACGACCATGGATCGGCGAACCAGCGAGTGGCAGAGCGCCGTCACCGCCCCGGCACTTTAGTCGGCGCTGCAAACGTATTCAGCGCTGCAAAGCTTTCTTCCCTAATGCCACGTTGATCGCCAGAAAAGATCGGACTCGTCGGGGATAGGCTGGTGACCATGTCACAAAACAATCAGGAGCATCGGGCTCATTTTGCTTCTGTAAACACGGGATCCTATGCACCCGCGCAGCTTTGTACTACCCGGAAGTGCTGCCCGGAGCCTAGGGTGCCTTGATGCTCGCGGCGCGCGCATCGAGGCGCTCTACCGGAGCCGCTTGCGCAGCGCCTCCTGTGAAGCGCAAGAGGCCTATTCTATTTGCCCCGGGAAAACCCTGGAACTTTCTCGCACGGGGCGTCTATGGCTCCGCTTACCCGCCGGCTCGCCGGCAAGAAAAATAACAAAAATAAAACCTCCGCTGCTCCGGCTTCGTCGAAGCATAGTCCTTCAATGGTTTTCTGGTCACGAAACTCCGTCTCCCGTTTCATACAGGGACAAAAGTTGCCACTAGGGTCGCTGCTGTCCGCGCGGGGACAGCAGCGACGGAGCTGTCATGCCCGCGCCACCCGCTCGCAAGCATTCTGCCGAAGCTTGTACCCGTTCGAGGCAGTTGTTGATAGCTCATAAAATATTCTGCTATCATTCATATTTAGCTTGACGTACAATGTGGTTGCTGCACTCGCGTGTGAAAATGTTTTCTTCGCTTACCTTTGCATGATATCAACGCTTTAATGGAGCCAGTCGTGCCGCAGCAGTTATGAATGTACCTGTTGTTGCGACAGTTCTTCCATCTCATGCAGGGCAGCGTAAAATTGTGCTTTTTTTAAGCGAAGGTTATCTCGTTGGTTTTGCGACTCTGGCGAAGCTTCAGATTTAGAAATTCGCAAACATTATACACGCAGTGAGGACCCGCGGCGACGCTGATCGCGCGAGTTATATGAAATCCGACCGTCTACTCCGCCGGTGTTCGCCGCGGCTGCGGTACGAAAACTAAAGCTCAAGCAGAATCACTAAGTTGATTGTAGCGCAGAGAATATTCTGCTATTACTCATATTTAGCCTGACGTACAATGTGGCTGCTGCACTCGCCTGTGAAAGTTTTCTTCGCTTACCTTTGCACGATATCAACGCTTCGATGGAGCCAGTCGTGCCGCAGCAGTTATGAATTTACGTGTTGTTGCAGCAGTTCTTTCATCTCGTGCATGGCAGCGTAAAATTGTGCTTTGTTTGAGCGAAGGTTATCTAGTTGGGTATGCCAAGACGACGTAGAATATTGTATATGCCTCTTTAGTATCCTGAGCTGACTGGGCCAATGCACTGGACCAGTTTTTTTATCTTTCGCCACATCCGTGTTCTCCAAAATCATTAATGGACACATACACGAGAGGAGGCCATTATGAGAAATACAACACTTGTGCACATGTCAGTACTTTACCTTACAGCAGTCGGAGACTTCGCGTTGGCTTTCATCAGGCACTGATCAAAGATCAACTTTTCGCGAGCAGACAGCTTCTGGGTGTCAGTATGCTAACTTTTATGCCTGCTCGCTAACGCGGTCATTCTCGCGACCTTCATTTGGCTGCGGCGGAGTTGCTGCGTCGTGCTCCGAAGCTGGCCCTTCACTGCCAGCAACTCAGAAATGGGGCAGACGACCTCTTCTGTCTGGCAGGCTTATATCTGGTAGGCGTACACACCAATACACACTGCCGCATCTAGAGGAGGATGAAACGTAATTATATAGCGCTTGAGGCTCCTGGGAGCTTCAAACTCGGTCCAAACGAGCAGAATCGCCACGAAAAACTGCTTAGCTTACCTGCAACGCTCGTCACTGCTGTTTGGGATGCTTCCGTGCTTGAACACGGCAGAATTTCTTCTGCGATGGCATCAGGCGACGACAAACGACGTCTCTTTGTTGCTGGCTGGACCCTCGTTGAACGGGATCGCGGCTTCGGCTTGCTCAATTACGCCGGCAGCCCGTCGAAGCGCCTTGGAACGGCGCCAGGCCGCAGCTTGGGTTTCTCACGTCGCAAAGAGACGACGTCTCCTTTCACCAAAAAAGTGTCGTTCCAAACAACGTCCGCAGTGTCAAAATGTTTTTCGCAGACACGGACATGCTGCGAGTCAAAAGAAAAGCCACCGGCTTCCTGTCGCGGTATTGCACATTTCCACTGATCGCGCTTATCGGCGTCACTTGGCAAGCAAACCAACGAGACCTTTTTCGCTCGTACCTCTGTAGCCGGAGCGGCATCCCGGTACGCAACAAGTCTTGGGCATTTCCGCTCAGTGTCCTCGCACAATATCACCAAAGGCGTCACATCAACTGGTAACTTAAAACTCAGAAAACAACGCGCCGATGCTACCGGATTCCGTGGGAGTGCAGCTTCGCCGACGCAGCGCACAGGTATCGTCTGTCCCCAACTATGCACTCAGCGCCGCCCCGCGGCAGCTTCGGCGACATAGCAAACTGCTCCCATAGCGTTACGGCGGAGTTTCGTGACCAGCAAAGCATTGAAGGACTCTGGACCAGAGTCCTGTCGGAGCTTCGAGCACTTTCGAGGAGGCGAGCGTAGCTTCGTCAGTGCGAAGGCGCGCCGATGAGTCTAGAAGGGGGAGAGAGGGAAGTTGTTCGCTCGACGGCGGCGGGCGCGTTGTATACTGTGCCCTGTCTCTCCGCGCAGGTGCAGTTATAAAAAGAGAAGCCGCGCCTAAGCAAACCCGCTACGTTTTTACGTCGTTATGTTACAACGGCTACTGCCAGTTTGTGCACCACACCATCGGCGAACCGCGCCGTGGAGGACACCAACGTACTCCCGGGCCTCGAATCACCGTGATCGTCTCGGACGGCCTGGCCAACGACGAAGCCACGCTTCACAGGTAGCCGAATCGCCTGCGACAGCGGTGCATCGCCCGGCCCGGTCGGTGAATATTGTGGGCCTATGTCTCTCATATTCATCGAACTGTTCGTTTTCTTTTTTTAGTTAACAGCTCTACTTCGTAATATCTATTTGTTAACGCTCCTGATTGTATTATTTTGTCTTCTTTTGAACTGTTTCCCGCGTTTTTATTCATTCGAAGTTACCTCTCGTTCACGTTACATGTCCTCCAGCTTGTACAGTGTTTCGCCTGTCCAAATATGTCTGTGTTGTTCTCGTTTAAGCCTCTAACTCATTCTTACCGTTCTGTTCGGCGAAATCCGCACATCAGGCGGCCACCGCCTTCATCACCTGTGCACTGCAGATTTGGGGGGGTGATTGCTCGCTTGAGTCGTCTCGCCATATCTTCTCCCAGCGCACTCAATTCAGGAAACGGTGACAATTTCTGACTCTTCAGGTGGTTCGGACGTCGGCGCAGGATTCTTTAACGGCTGAAAGCGTCGCGCCTTCTTTTTTGACTGGGCTTGTGTTAACACCGGCGCGACATCGCCTTCGGGTGAGCCAGCGGGTTATGGCTCGTCGATAGCTTGCTGTTTGATCGTGTCCGGGGATATTTCTTCCTGGGTAGGGGAAGCTTTGGGATCGTCGGGGGCTCTTACTCCGTCGATGTTGCCGAGAATGAGGTCGTGCAGCGGCGTCTTCATACAGAGGGCGTTTACCCTTCAGCTTTAGTATGGAGTCTGTACCTCGATCTGAGCTTCGGCCAACTTCCCAATGGTGTCGTCCGCTAAAAACACAGGGCTAGTCTCCCCGGTGAGATCTTCATCTCGTACCATTTCTTTTCGCACGCTGACTATGCTGCATCCCGTGTCACGCAAAGCTGAAACGTCTTGATCGGCCAACATTCCCTGAGCAACGGGCATACGGTCCCCTTGGAACTGCGATCCCGTCATAGTGACCGCGTTCACGACCGGGATCTTGTTGCCATTCTTGAGTTCTACAAAGCCTTCTCTCATATCGTCCGGCTTTGGCTGCTTAAATGGTGCGTAGACGCACAAAACTTGAGTCACTTTGTTGTTCTCCGGCAAACGTCTGACTTGTGTCCGTGGCGCCCGCACGTGAAGCATTTTGGAGTGTTGTTTCCCGTGAAATTGTTCCGGCAGTTGTTTGCGTGGTGCCCCAACTTGTTACGCAGGTAACACTTGGGCGAGGGCTCCTGAGAGCCGTTTTGTTCTCTGGCTGGATGCGTCCAGAGTCTTCTCGTTTCTACCTTTTAGCCCTTCCTAGATTTGTGCTTCTCTGTGCCTCAAGGTACTGGTTGGCCAGTTCCAGCATTTAAGCAAGAGACTTCGCTCTTCTTTCTTTCAGGTACAGAGAGACTTGGGTGACACCCATTCTGAAATGGCTCTTTTATCAGCAGCTCCCGAAGTGATGCATACTCCTTTTCTATTTCCGCTAGCTCTGTCCAGCGGTCGAAATAGTTGCTCAAGCGAGCCGCAAATTCTGTGGCGGTTTCGCCATCTGCGGGCGTTTCAGTTCTGAACTTCTCTCGGAAGCCATCCACTGTGAAGCGAAACTTTTTCAACAGCGCGGCCTTCACCTTGCTGTAATCAGCGGCGTCCTGTGGGGTCAATCTCCCAAACACGCTCAGTGCTTCGCCGCTTAAGCGGGTGCTTAGAGCAGTAGACCATTGGTCTTCCGGCCAATTTTGGCTTCTGGCTATTCCTTCGAACCGACGAATGTAAGCGTCGAGATCATCCTTTTTTTTCGTCAAATGCCACAATGAGCTTGCTCGGGTTCAGGCGTACGCCGTTATATTTGTCTCTTATGCTCCGATCGGCTGACGTATCTCTCTAAAAACGCAGTGCCTCGATTTCTGTTTTTAATTTCTCAATCTCATCACTGCGTGCTTTCTCCTCTCGTTCCCTTTCGGCCTCTGCCTTGCGGGCTTTCTCTTCTCGCTCCGCTTTCTCTCGCTCCAACTGTTGTCTCTGAACTTCTTTCTCCCTTTCTCTTTCAACCCTCTAAGCATCTTCTCGTGCTGCCTGTCGTGTTTTTTCGAATTCTTCTCGTGCTGCCTGTCTTGCTCTCTCAGCTGTCTCGTTTTCTTTGTTTTCTTTATGCGTGACCCACTATCATACTTCGGCCCCTGATAGGCCCAGCTGGCAGCCCAATGCTACAATTTTCTCTAAATCCATGCTTGCAAATGTATCGCAATCTAGTCACAATACTCTAGCCTCTAGCTGGGTATATCTAGACAGAGAAAGTTAATGCGAGCACCAACTTATAAAGGCAGTAGCAACCTATGCCGCAAAAGTTCCGGGCTCCTTCTCCTCCTTACCTCGCACATCAGACGTCCTGTCGCGGACGCCAGAAATTGTCACCGTTTCCTTAATTGAGTGCGCTGTGAGAATATATGGGGAGTCGACTAAAGCGAGCAAACAACCCCACCGAATCTACAGGGAACAGGTGACAAAGGGGGTGGCCGTCTAATTTGCGGCTTTTGCAGAGCAGAGCGGTAAGAATGCGCCAGATCCTTGAACGAGAACAACACAAACACTTATATTTGGACAGGGGAAACACTGTGCAAGGACGAGGACATGTAACTTAAACGAGAGGTAACTTAGAATGAATAAAAACGCGGGAAACAGTTCAAAATTAGACAAAATGATACAATCAGGAGCGTTAACAAATAGATATTACGAAGTAGAGCAGTTAACTAAAAAAAGAAAACGAACAGTTTGTTGAATGTGAGAGAGAGAGTCCCACAATATTCACCGACCGGGCCGGACGATGCATCGTTGTCGGAGGCGATTCGGCTACCTGCGAAGCGTGGCGTCGTCGTAGGCCAGGCCGTTCGAGACGATCACGGTGATGCGAGGCCCGGGAGTACGTTGACGTCCTCCAGGTCGCGGTTCGCCGATGATGTGGTGCACAAACTGGCAGAAGCCGTTGTCACATCACGACGTCCAAGCGTAGCTGATTTGTTTAGGTGCGGCTTCTCTTTTGGTAACTGTGGCGGTGCGGAGAGAGAGGGCACAGCACACAACGCGCCGCCACCGTCGAGCGAACAACTTCCCTCTTTCTCCCTTCTTGAATAATCAGCGCGCCTTAGCACTGGAAACGCTACGCTCGCCTGCTCGAAAGTGCTCGAAGCTTCGAAGAAACCACAGCGGCGGAGGTGTTATTTTTGTTATTTTTCTTGCCGGTGAGCCCACGGGTAAGCGGAGCCATAAACGTCTAGTGCGATAACATTCCGGGGTTTTTCCGGGCCGAATAGAACTCCAATTGCACGAATCGAACGACTGGGTAACCAGAATTAGGTGCTGTTCAATATTATGAATAAGCTGTACGATACTTCTAGACGCCGTACGCCCGAGTTTGTGACAAAAATAGATGCTGGTTTACTTCCCTAATGGTTTTTTGAAAATGCCATAAACATTAGTGTTTAGATATGGTATTGTTCCCCAATGTTAATAACTTCCAGTTTTTGACATGCCACCAAAACATCTGATATGCATAGGACATAATCGTATAATATGTAATAGATTAATTAAGAAATGAAACAACTAAAAGCAGTTAAAATTTATACCCACAAGTTGTAATCGGACTCAAAATAAAAATTTATTAGGACATCTGATGGCACAAAACATTTAACATTTCGGTAGTTCCTCAGTCTCTTAAATTTATTCAGAGACAAATTAATCTGCCTATTCGAAGCATAGGCTTAAGCTTCGAAAAACCACAAAATATATGCTGTGTCCAGAGTGCCGTGCCAGTGGTAGTAGGACGATTTACCTAAACAAGCCTGCTGCACTTTAAAAAAAAATGCCCCATCTAGCAGTACTTCGCTCTAGCTAACATACGAAAACGTACTCAACGGACAGGTCATAACGAACAGAAACCAATAATTTAAAACACCAGTATCTTTCCTAGACGATGACAGGTACATTTGAAACAAGGAATAAAAAGGTGACACCAGCTGGAACCGTCTCCTGCATCGGTGGCTGATACTCAAACTTTTAGTGCACTGCGGGGAACGCAGCGCTCAGTCTTAATTTTTCCTAGAGCTACATGCGAATGTAATCGGATGCCACTCGACGTTAGGCTTTCGACGTTATGACGGCGTTCGACGGGATGAATTTCGCCAAAGAGGCTTACCCTCTCATTAGATGCTGTGGTGTTTGTGTCCATTTATTCAAAGGCGGTGCTTACGACGTCATCACATAAACCGAGGTTTAAATACTTTAGCTTGCATAGCCTGGCTAGGTCTGCGCAAAGAACCTGGCACCGGGTGTTTTTGTGTGTATGAGCAGAGAAATATTTCATTGCAAATGAGCTCGTACTGTGTGCGCAAAGTAAAGAAATATATGAGGCTACTTTTCACGAAAGCGCACCGAATAGTCAATAGTAATGTACATGACCTGGTGATAAATTTGCTGCTGATTTGATTTTTATTGTTTTGTTTTGCAGTTTCTACAACTTTTGACAATAAAGGATGGTGCTCGCTCATGATAAAAATGGCTGCAACTACGTATATGGCATATTTTATCCAACCTATTTACACGGCGTCTACATTAATTGCTTTAGGAGTGATTGAAGCACTGCTGTACGCCTCGAGCGCTGCCTGTACGGCGCCACTGAAATTCCCCTAGCGGCCTGTTTCAAATGTAGCCGCCGGTGACTCCGCCCGGCTCTCCACTGTCGCCGATGCTTTTGATGCGTGTTCACAACTGAGATTTACCATTTTTATTTATTTAGTTTTTATTTATTTTATTTAAGAAATACTGCAGGCCATAAGCCCGAGCAAGAAGGGTACATACATCGCACACACAAAAAAACATCAAAAGCATCTTGTGTACATACTGGAAAATACACTAGATGAGCCAAGACATCGACAGTATCAGTAACTCAATGACAAAACAAAAGGCACAACATTGGGTCAGAACAGTGAAGAAATGCAACAAAGCGGTCAGCAAAACAACACGCAGAAAAGTGGCTATGACGATTAAAGCATAACAGGTATCTATTTTAAACATTTGGTTCAAGGCGCTCTACTGATAGCAGGTCCTCTACAGAAGTGTTGAGGACCTGCTATTTATATGCGTTGAAACACATTTATGTGGAGCAGTCCCCCTGTTCGCAAATGTGGTGTATTTACGAGAGTGTAAATGCCTCTTAAGCAATCTTAGTGTGGTACATTCGCTCTGTATAAGCACGAAGTGTGTGTCACAGGCCAGCATCGCGAAACCTGGTTATATCCATGGAGCTGATTTACAGCAATCTTAGTGTGGTACATTCGCTCTGTATAAGCACGACGTGTGTGTCACAGGCCAGCATCGCGAAACCTGGTTATATCCATGGAGCTGATTGTCACTCCACTCATCTGAAATTTACTAATGTTGTTTCCGTAAGCAGTGTTTCCTCGAATGGTGCCAATCGGTTTTTCGTGCTTACATAATAAAGCGGAGCCCTGATGCCTGATAGCACGCCAGTTATAGTTGCCAATATCATACCTCAGAAATGGATCACGACCATGGACAAGCCAATTTGGGAACATTTGACGAACGTTCTACGAAATAAGTACGATGACTAATGCAAAAGTCTACTCTGGAATCAGCACCCGACAAAACATTTAGTGCCAGGTATGCTCCACGAGCAGCGCGGATGCGGGCTTATAGTCTAGGGCTTATAGTATAGTCGCGTAGGCGTCCGCGACTATACGCTTCTTCGAAACATCATCATATGTAAACGTGAGCCTGTAGAACCTAGAACAAACTGATATCAGAAGGCTAAGACACCACATTTCTCGCACGACACCATTTATCTCTTGTGAACTGCGTCTACCCTGTACACTTAAAAAATGCGTCCGCCGAGGTAGAAGCTGGTCGTTGAAGGCGAAAAACAAAAGAAAAGTGAACACGCAGATTGTGTATGTGATAACTAAAACGTTCATTTCTCGAAATAGTTCCGCATTTTTACACAACGATATAGTTAAGCGCCGCGGTCCCCCTACAAGGTTGGCGAAATAGAAGAGAATTTCGTATCTAGTTAGCCTGGTGAGCCCTATAGGCGACCGTGTTCGTGCTTGCCCCCTCGCGGCTGTCGCGAGAATCGCCTTAATGAGGTACGGTTGCGGGATTCCCCTTGGCGCAGCAGGCTTGTTTAGCGTCGTAACTGCGTAGTTAATGATTTATTGTAGGGTTTAACGGGCCGACGCAACGCAGTCGATGAGGCGCTCCGTAGTGGAGGGCTCCGGATTAATTTCGACCACCTGGGGTTCTCTAACGTGCGCCAAAATGTCGTGCACACGGGCGTTTTTGCTTTTCGCCTCCATCTGAAAAGCGGCCGCCGCGGCCGGGAATCGAACTCGCGACCTCGTGCTCAGCAGCGCAACGCCTTAGCCACTGCGTAGTTGTGATACCGCCGAATTAAGATTTCAATATGATAAAGCAGACGTGTAAGGAGCCTTACTGCGTCTGCGTCGGTGTGACGGCCCGATTAAAGCACGTCAGTGCATATTTTTACCGCTTCCCGCGAGAAGCAGACGACGCGCTGCTCAAGGCGTTGCGGACACAGAGCATACGGATTGGAAAAAAAGTGACGCCCGCCATCGAAGTTTGGCCAAAGCACTTCGCTCAAAACGACTACTACCTTCCAATTCTGCATCTACTTGCTGTTGTATTGTGACGAAGGCGCATTGCATACACGCGGCGCGCTTTCTGTCGACGCGCTTACCCCGTGTGCTTTGCTCGAACTATGTACTTGCCCTTTTCATATATCTATTAGGTGCTAAACGTACTGTTAGGTGCTAATATTGTCAAGATACAGTACTGAAGGGAAGCCTTGATTTGAGTTAGCTTGGAACATCGTTTTTTACTTCGCGCTTGGAGTCGTGCCTCAAATTTGCATCTGTGCGGCCAACCCGAGCGCAACTCGACGTGCTTGACTCTCAAGCTCGGGAATTGCAGGGCTCCCTCAGATTCGACAGTTCCAAGCAGCGAGCGCACGACGTTATCTTATCGGCGCACGCTGTGTCGCCTTTTTGTTTGCTATTATGGCACGCGAGATTCTAGTATAGTCGTTTCCCGGAAGCCAGTTGCGCATGTTCCAAACACCCGGAGTGACCCGCGGGCCTGTTAACCAAGTAGTACAGTTCGCAACACCCTCGTCTATAAGTTATCGTTGAGTTCAACTTCAACTATTTATCTCGCAATACTGCGGACTTAAACTTGTCACAATTATATGTTGAGGTCAATATATATGGCTAATACTTGAGAATGACACAATTACTTTCTTCAAATGCTTTTTGGCCGAGGCAAGAAAAGGCTATAAGTACGAAACCTGTGTCATAGACAACTGTGTTGCTCTGTGTACGACTTTGTACTTATTATTTGTTAGAGAACGTCGCGGGCGGCTGCACATCAAAATAGTCAAACTTGGGTCTGAAAACGGAGAATCACGATATTGCAAGATAGAAATGTACCGGAAGTTTAACGTGCGCCCCGAATGTAGAGAAATTAAAACACAGCCCGATTTCATAAAACCTGACTTCACCCACATCTATCAAACGCCCTAAACATTACACCACGACGTAAGATGTTCCCTTTATGGGTTTTCCAGCACCCTTAAGTTGCAGGCTGTCAACGCTGCCGTGAGAAACCAAATATTTTCTGCAAAACGTTTAGAGCGATTCGATGTAAACCAAGTTGTTAAACACACTTTTTTGTCAGTACAGCTCATTTTCATTTAAATTTGCGCGTAATCGTGGCAAGCGAACAATTCCTGAAATGGGTTTTAAGGCTACGAATTGAAGAGGAAGGTGCAAAAAAAAAAAACAACAGTTCAAAGTCAGGACCTGAGAAGCAAATCCAGATGCAGTGAAAGCTGCCCGACATAAACCGCTCAGCGCAGAAAGCCAGCTAAGGATGCAGCAGTCCACCATTTACAACTGTAAGCATAAGTTGGAAACCGTCCTCTAAAAACGTACACAGTACCCATTTTATCATATGCCTTCCTTGAAATGAGGGCAGGTAGACGTCTACAGCCGTATCTTGCAGCTCAGGGAATCTTGAAACGCCGCTGGTCCCCACTTCTTGCACTTGTGCTGTTCAGGTGTCACAACAATGCTGATTTTCTGTGCCATTTTAACCAACATCATTATTATAGCCAGTCAGAGAGTTTTATCGTTCTTCAGGAGGAAGGAGGGTTGGTTAGCCAATTTCTTCCAGCTTGTGTCACAAGTTAGTCACCACGCCCAACTGCAAGCGTTTCAAGTCATGGCACCGAAAGGGTAGGAACCTTTCTGCACACTAGGTCTTTGGCAGATTCGTGCCTCGTGCCAGCAATTTCGAATCCAGAGCCAGCAAGAGAAACACTTTTAAGAAATCACTCCATGGGGATATGAAAAACTGCAACATCTGCCGAGATACTGCTGTGCGGTTATGATGTTTCTCCGGGGCGAAATCTTATTCAGAACACCCTAAACGGCCGCTATTAAATGAGTAGAAGAATCTGGCGCACTGTATTGTGCCACGTTGAAATATGTGGGTATTGCTCAGGGGCGCATGACCATTCAGACCTCCTACTAAGGCATTGCTATTCTTTCGTTGTCTGTGTGAATATGTCACGTGTGTTAGCATGGGTTTGGAGATGGAACATCATGTATTTTTGCATTGCTGTTTCCATTTTCTAGTGAAATATACAATACACAACGAATACTTATTTAGCCACAAACGAACTTAACAGCCTGAAGATACTCATAAATTTCGCAGCTTTAAGGGGTTATTAGCAAAACCTTGTGGCTGGCGGCCGCGTTTGCTGCTGAGTAGCAGAGGGGCCTAGATTCCTAACCCAAATATTTCGAGCTGCAAAAGGCACCTTTTTTTTAATCTGCTCACCCAAGTGTAACACATAATACAATATTGGATGCAGACAGAACGTGACACCCACAGACAGGTCGAGAAAAGAAGGACCTCTCATAATAAGATACTGACGGTTGTCACAAAAATTACCAGACAGGCACTTATCCACAGTTGAGCTATGCTAGCCAGCAATTTCATCATTATGCTTTGAATACATAATGAGATGATTCGTTCCACAAAATAGGTACCAGTGAGCTTCTGTCCTGTCGTTTTAGGTGTGTAGCACTTCAGAATCCCGGCGTGTCTTTGTAGCTCGTACGCTGTCACGGCGTCACTCAAGCTAAGAGAGGCTCTTAAAGGAACAACGCTTCCCCTGGTCGAGGTCGAATCAAGATTCCTCGTGGTACGAAGCTAGTGTCTACCCATTGCACCACAAAAATTTTGAAATAACAAAATGAGCTAATTGCAACTGCTCTTTTGTTAGAGGTTACTGAGATTTTCAGACCAGATCAAATATAAAAGACTATTCATCCATCCAACAAAGCGCATTGCTTTCACATTGCGCAGCAGCGCATAAAAATCCGTGTACAGTTCTTTTAGGTCTGATCAGTGTTTCCAATCTTCCGGTTTTCTTATTGCCATACGTCGATTCACTGTTCTGACTGCTAATATTTGGTTGCTCCCTCAAATATATCACAGAGCCCGCACCACATCATATTAAGGTGCAGTATGAGAATAATATGAAATCCACTGAGTTAAGCAAGTACTCCGTTGTGATGACTGCAAAGTCCTCATTGACCAAAATTGCAGCAAGATGTAGACTCCAGAACCTTTCGATTGAACAAAGCTGCCTGTCACATTCATGGTCACAGTAACCTGCAAAGCTTCTTTGTGCATGTTACCTGAAGAAAATGCAGTAATTTTCAGCTGGAACCACAACTTCCTTTTTTTCTTTTTTCTTCTTTCTTTCTTTTGCACGATGCGCACGGGAGCCCACTTTCACTCCTCAAGACCAAGGCACTGCTACTGCCCTTGAGGAACTGGCGTCTCAGGCTGTTTTGAGAATTGACAAGGCTGTTCAAGATAAATCACGAGCACTTGTAAACAAATTTGTTTACACCCTAGATGGTGCGAATGGTATTTCCTTTACCGGATTACCCTAACTAGTTGCTATAGTGTGTGGTTACGGCCTATATGAGAGAATACAGCCAGTTGCCCATGAACATTCCCTGCCTGCAAAACGATAGAAAGACTGATTATTACATACCAAGTTGTACATAAATATCCGTGTACTTTTAGAGAAAATACATATTCTTGAATAGCTTCACTCGACTCCTGTTAAGTCAACCCTTGCACATTTGCAGCACTGTAAGCTCTGGTCGAGTAAACCAAGTTAACTCAAATTTGTAGTATTTGCTGGAAATAGTCCACTTGCTTGTCGGCACTGAATCGTGCATAATTTCCTCAGAAGCGAAACTAGTATTTAAACGCTGTTATATCCACATACTACTACCCGATACCAAAAATAAGTAGTCAATTTAACAGCTTACAGCAAAATGCCCCATGCGAGGCGGCGGCTCCACTTGCTCAGTTAAGTCTCGCAGGTTGTTTACTTTTAGCTCTGTTGTGCAAGGTGCATAGGTAAAAAGTGGCTTACCTATCAGGTAGGGTAAGATTACTGATAACGTGAGGTTAAGCATACCAACATTTTTTATTCTATAGTAATATGTGAATGTGTGCCACGACCATTATGTGTTGCTGAATTACACAACACGTAGAAGTAACGAAAGTCAACTATACCTAAATAAAGCACGAGAATAAAAGTGGCTTCATTCACATAATATAGCTAAACAATTTGTTTCTTATTCCTAAAAACATTTGCTTCAAATCATTCAAAGGTCACCATATAGCGACATAAAATACAGTGGTGATATCGAAGAAACTGAAGGCAGATATCAAAACAGTGAGCAAAAGAAGCCGGTTATAATTGCGGAACTACACACAGTGACACACCATGTACCAAACCTATTGAAGGAATTGCTACTGCAATATGACATGGAAGGCCGTTTAAAAAGCCGACTGTCGTTCATTTCGCCGAAGCTGATGAAGCACCGACACTCCTTCCTGTCGATATTACAGAAATTGGTGAGCTGAAGGTCTATACCTCGAATATATTTCGTTATTCGTCACGACCAAAATACAGCCTCCGCGACGGCGATAGAGCCCACTACATAACTGGTGCACTTCGACAGACCACAATAAAGCTAACAATAAAAATATGCCAAGATGCAGGAGAACACGCGTGGCGTATTTTTCCCAACAAGCATTCGTATACAGTCTAGCAATATGCGATTGATCCGCCTCTAAGCGCACATCGCTCACTCACATTTTTTCTGCAGTTTGCGGTTACACCAGATCATCATACATCAGGCTACGGCGAAGCTCTAACATTGGCCGAACAGTGGTATTTAAAACTGCCTGACTTACTGTCGCAGTAGATGAGAGCCGCAGCAAGGTGTTTGAACTTCTGTCACAGCCCCGATGCGCACAAGCACTGCCCTTCCACGATTTTGGGCTTGATAAAGAGGCAGCTTATCTTCAGTGAAATGCGATGTGGTTCTTCGGTCACCCCCGACGTATGAATGCACATAGCGATTATCTCGGCTTTTCTCATCGTACCAATGATTCACAGGCCCGATTAAGATAAGGGCCTCGACTGAGATATTGCGCTCTTCCTCGCCAAAACAGCGCGAATAAACTCTGCAGTTAGATTCGGAGTACAGAAGCACGCGAAAATGCTACGGCGGACCTGTTCGGCGGCGCCATTTTGTTTGTTTTGAGTGATGTTGCCAGACTGCGTCATGGAACTTGGAGTTGCCAATAAGGCGAACGCTTTAGCATTTCCGCACTGGGTTTTTTCATTCGCGTACGAGCTACTCTGTTTCTTCGGGACTTGCAGATAATTTAAATTTCCGGGATGTCATTAGCTTTCCTAGTTTCTTGCGATAAGGTGTGAGTGCGTACGTATTAATTTAATGACGCGCAACCTTGGAATAGATCTACCATTCTCGTTCGGCTTACATAATCATACAATGCGCACAAGTTATTGTGAGGTATTGGGTTATAACAACCCCAAATCATATTTTTCTGTGGCGTACATATTCGACATAAAGCCGCAATCATTGTCCGCGCTGCAACACTAAACCGACCTCTCACTGCGAGTATCAAATCTAAACGGAGCGACAACAGAACCAACTTGTGCTGACGTATTCAGAAATGACAGTGGTCATATGCTGCTGCCGTTGCCGATGCCCATAAGCGGGGCGAAGAAGCGCACAAGCATGCGTCCTCGGATAGCTCTTGTTGGCGCTCGAGCACTCTACCAAGACACAGCTGCTTTTTTAAGTGTATTTGCTTAACGATGTTACCATAACAAGTTGTTTAGGGCGCTCAAAGGCAAAAAGCTGGGAAATAGAACCAAAACACTGCATGAGCCTTCATAAGCCAAGCGGCGGTCATCCTGTTATCGCCGCGGAGAAGCGGCGGCAGGCGGCGCAGTAATCGCGAAGGTCGATGCGTGTACGCCTCGAGCCATAGAGATAATACTCGAGCGCTGCCTGTTTGGGGCGCCACTGAAATCCCCCAGCTAAGGTGCCTTTTTGCTCGCGCGCTCCGCTCGCGCTTCGAGGCACTCTACCCCCTGCACTCTCAGAAAAAAGGGTCGAAAAAGGGAGAAAATGCGGCTTTTCTCCCCAAGCCCAGCGAGTTCCTTCCTCCCTTTAGCTCATTACACGTTGCGCCCTCTGTACGGCCTCTACGAAACACGGACACGGGAAGCATACTTTCTCCCCTGTCGTTTGCGATCTGCCGTCGGCGCCGACGCCGATAACGAAACCGTTCTTAGTTGCAAAACTGCTTTCGCCGAACGGGCGTACGCGATTATTATGTGCAACGTCGCCCCTGCAATGTGGTGCTTCCCTGTCCCCTCACTGTTTTTTTATCACCATGTGCTCGCCACGCAAACGCACGCTTCTCCCGCCGTGTGTTTCGCGCACACTCCGTGGTAGCGGCTCCAGGCTTGCTGGCTATGACTCGCCTACGCCCAGTTCACCGTTACCACAGCATTTGCGGACGCTTTCTACTCACTCCCAAGGATTAAAAGAGAGCAGGGATTGCACTAAACTGCCCATTTCTTCATCAATTAGCACGGATAGCAGCATATTGATGCATCAGTGACCAACAACAGAAAGACCCCTGCAGTAGCATTGTTACAGTGTACTAGTACCTTCGGTAGCATTTCGGCTGGCGTCTCCGAGTGGTTGCCAGACCAGCGGAGCGCTCTTCGCTAAAAGAGCAAAGGCAATGTCATCACTCAAACATACCCGCCGTACTGTTTCGTTGCCCATTTTTTTCTTCTTTGAGCTATTCTACTACTTCTTACAAAACCTGAAATAAAAGGTTGCAGTTGCACGAGTTACCTTTGACGAAACAACAAAACACACCTGAGGCTCACGCATTGCTGTGGGTTATTCGAAACAAAAACCAAGCTCATAGTTCCTATTTGCGCGCTCGAAAATCAGTGTTATAAATACTTTGTGGCCGTTTAAAGTGTAGTTGTGCTTTATGCTTTGCGTACACGTGAAAAGTGTACTATCTGTTGTGCAATAGGTATACGTGTATTATGCTTGCGATGTTGTCTATTGCAGGTATTGTGTGTTGAAAATGCCTTCAATGAAGTGTATGTCGTTGTGTTGTGCTGTTTCTTACCAATGTGTGCCCGCCAGTAGGCGGCCGGTGTCATGTTGCTACATACACGTTAGCCATGGAGGAGGAAACGCCTTGATGTAAGCGCCCACTGATAGTGATGCTTAGTAGCTGCCCCTGCTCCTCCCCAACTGCTTCTTACGTCATCTATTGGTCACCTTTAAACGTTTGTTTACGCTTCAAGCTCGCTAGATGACAAGCAGTGTCATCTTTGTGCTCGGACGGATGCGGCGGGTCCGTTTTTTGGGCCGCCAGCACTGCCTTTGCGCTTAGGTGCACGATTGCAGATGATCTTCGTTTTGATGCATCGGTTGTAGCAAGGTAAGGTGACTAACAACTAGTCGATCTCTAGCGGCTGCATTGGATGTTGGTGATCTCGTGAGTCGGTGAACGGTAGCATTACAAGCGTTCGGGAAAAGAACGCAGCATTTTGAATGCAATCGTTTTGACTTTTGCTCTGTTTGCAGTGGCGCGTTCGCGCTAAACGCGTAGACGGAGCGCTTAGCCGGACGGATGTAAGTCGCGCATATACAACCTGCCGTCATGGCTTGCTAACAGCAGTTCTGGTGCGCGGTAGGTAATCTTTTGGGTATTTTAGCGCATTTTAAGTGCACACAACCACAGTATCTACTTATTTGTACTTCCTCTATCCTCAAACCGATCAGCTCGCTAGGCCTTTCTGGCATACAAGCATTGCTCGGGTAGCGCCGCCAGGGGAGGAACGCTCCTCCATTAGCACACGAAAAGGGGAAATCTTCCTCTATTCCTAGGGAGAGAAACGCGCTCCTCCCTGTTAAAGGGAGAACCTTTCTGCCTCTTAGGGAGCAATATATTGTCACGAAGACAAGGACGATGCAGTTGTCTTGAATGACAAATACGTTTATTGGAGCGAACTTGTGCTCCCCTAACAACTCAAAAGAATACAGAGGCGGCGAAGCAGCGGTCAACAAAGTGACTTGCACAGGCGAGTGTCGTCGAATCGAATGCCCCGGCGTCCGCACTGCAGGCTTTTTATCTTTTGGCGCGCGTGGTTCTCGAAACGTCGATTCGCATCGAGAACATAGTAGATCCAAGAAGATTATTCTGGGCTGTTCACGTTAGATCGGAATGCTCTCCCTATCACAACAGATAACACATGCGGCACAGAAAGAAAGAATGGACCACGCGCTTCCCTTGGCGCAGAGATAACGCAGACCGGCGCAGCCGGGCGGTAAAAGCAAAACACAAATAAACAAACCAAATGTATGGTTCGCGGCATTACCCCCCCTCTAAGAGTGCATCGACCCGATGCTAACATAAGCGACAGTCCGAACAAATGAAAATAAAAGTTCGTCATCGTCCGTAGAAAGGTTTTAGGCGAACCACGTGGACGACTTCAGGCCGCCTGCGTTGTCGTGATGTGCCGGAGTCACCATCAGGGATCACTTCGTAGGTAAGTTGGCCAACACGTCGTAGAATCTGGTAGGGTCCGAAATAGCGTCGCAGGAGCTTTTCACTGAGTCCGCGTCGTCGGATGGGAGTCCAAACCCACACACGATCCCCTGGTTGGTACTCGGCGTCTCGGCGTCGGAGGTTGTAGCGGCCCGCATCCACCAGCTGCTGGTCCGTTATACGAACTCGAGCGAGCTGGCGGGCCTCCTCCGCACGTTGAAGATATCCGTGGACGTCGGCGTTGAGGTCGTCGTCTTCTACGTGCGGAAGCATGGCGTCGAGCATCGTAGTCGGCCTTCTACCGTAGACAAGCTCGAACGGCGTCAGCTGCGTCGTCTCCTGGATAGCCGTGTTGTACGCAAACGTGACATACGGGAGCACTTCGTCCCAAGTCTTATGTTCAACGTCAAAGTACATTGACAGCATATCTGCGATTGTCTTGTTCAGACGTTCTGTTAGTCCGTTCGTTTGGGGGTGGTACGCCGTCGTTCTTCGGTGATCCGTGTTGCTGTAGCGTAATATTCCTTGCATCAGCTCCGCAGTAAATGCCGTTCCGCGGTCTGTGATTAGGACTTCCGGGGCTCCATGTCGCAGCACAACTTGGCTTATAAAGAACTTTGCCACTTCTTGTGCAGTCCCCCTCGGAAGAGCGGCGGTCTCTGCGTAGCGCGTCATGTAGTCTGTCGCTACGACAATCCACTTGTTCTGTGATCGTGACGTAGGGAACGGGCCTAAAAGGTCCATTCCAATCTGTTGAAATGGTCTCGATGGGACGGCGATCGGTTGTAGAAGTCCGGCGGGTCTTGTCGGCGGCGTTTTTCGTCGCTGGCAGTCACGGCAGCTCCGGACGTAGTGGGTGACGTCAGAGGTAAGGCCGGGCCAGTAGTACCTCGCCTTGATTTTTCCAATAGTGCGGGCTGTGCCGAGATGTCCGGAAGACGGGTCGTCGTGGCACGCTTCCAAAATTTCGTCACGAAGGTCCGCGGGGATGACGAGAAGGTAATTCGCTCTTGTTCCGGGGCTGAAATCTTCTTCACGAGGACGGAGTTTCTCAGGCTGAATGCTGGTAAGCTGCGTTTGAAGGTCCTAGGAACGGCAACGTTGCATCCCTCGAGGTACTCGATTAGGACGCGTAAGTCGGGGTCGGCACGCTGCTGGGCGGCTAGGTCGCTCTCCGTCACGATCCCGAAGAACGCGCTGTCTTCATCAGAGTCTTGTGGTGGTGGGTCGACGGGGGCGCGGGACAGGCAGTCGGCGTCGGAGTGTTTCCTGCCGGATTTATAACGACTGTAACGTCGAACTCCTGCAGGCGCAAGCTCCACCGCCCAAGACGGCCAGAGGGGTCCTTCAAATTGGCGAGCCAACACAGCGCATGGTGGTCTGTTACAACCTTGAATGGCCTTCCATACACGTATGGGCGAAATTTTGAAATCGCCCATATAATAGCCAGGCACTCTTTCTCAGAGGCAGAATAGTTTTTCTCCTCCTTCGACAGACCACGGCTGGCATAGGCGATTACCCTTTCGCAGCCGCTTTGCTTTTGGACAAGGACGGCACCCAAGCCTATATCACTGGCGTCCGTGTGCATTTCCGTTTCGGCATTTTCGTCGAAATGAGCGAGCACGGGCTTTGCAGGCGTTTTTGCAGCTCGCAGAATGCTTTTTCTTGGTCGTTTTCCCAGCTGAAAGGGGTGCTGTCTTTCGTCAAGCGCGTGAGTGGCTCTGCAATGCGTGCGAAGTTTGCGACGAAGCGCCGGTAGTATGCGCACAGTCCGAGAAATCTTCGCACGCCCTTCTTGTCTTTCGGCCTAGGGAAGTTCGCGATAGCTGAAGTTTTTGCCGGGTCAGGTAGGACTCCCGCGGCGTTGACGACGTGGCCCAAAACTTGAGTTCCTCGTATGCGAAACGGCACTTTTCAGGCTTCAGCGTCAACCCCGACGTACGAATGGCCTCGAGTACAGACTCCAACCTTGCAAGGTGTTCGTCGAAAGTCCGGGCGAATACCACTACGTCGTCGAGGTATACGAGGGCAGGTGTGTGCCACTTAAGGCCAGCTAGCACAGTGTCCATGACTCTTTGAAACGTCGCTGGTGCTGTGCACAGCCCAAACGGCATCACCTTGAACTCGTATAGGCCGTCTGGGGTTATAAATGCAGTCTTCTCTCGGTCTCTCTCGTCCACTTCAATTTGCCAGTAGCCGGTCTTCAGGTCCATCGATGAGAAGTACTTCGCGTGGCAGAGGTGGTCGAGGGCGTCGTCGATTCGGGGGAGGGGGTACACGTCCTTTTTCGTGATTTTGTTCAGTCGCCGGTAGTCAACACAAAACCTTAATGTGCCGTCTTTTTTCTTTACGAGTACGACGGCGCAGCCCAGGGGCTTTTCGATGGCTGTATAATGTCGTCGCTGAGCATGTCGTCGACTTGAGTCCGGATGGCTTCCCGTTCGTGTGAAGAGACGCGGTACGGTGACTGTCGGGTAGGTCGGGCTCCATCTTCGGTTATTATTCGGTGCTTCGCTAGAGGGGTCTGACGTAGTTTTGCGCTCGACGAAAAACATTCGCTATAGCGACGCAGCAAAGCCAATAATTTGTTCCGTTGTTCTTGCGGTAGCGCCGGATTCACGTCGAAGGGCTGCGGGAGCTTGAAGGTTTCTACGGGTGTGCGTTCAAAGTCGGCGACCGCGATCACGTCACTTGCTTCTTGCGTTTCTTCGAGGAATGCAATTGCCGCGCCCTTGTTTAAATGCTGGTACTCCTCGGTGAAATTAGTAACCAAAATGTGGGATTGGTGTTCTTGAAGCGCGCAATGCCTCTTGCGACGACACACCCGCGGTCGAGAAGCAACCTTTGGTCACTCTCTACGATAGCGTCGACGTCAGGGGCAGCACCTTCACAGTAGACGGTGATCATCAAGCTTGCGCGGGGTGGCAGGGTGACATGATCATCGGCGATCCTTACAGCTGCACGGTGTTCGGGGTTCGGTTCCGGCGTCATGGAGTGATCGGAGGAAAAAGTTATCGACTTGGTCTGCAGATCAATTATTGCGCCGTTGTCCGTCAAAAAGTCCATTCCGAGAATTACGTCGCGGGAGCAGTTAGGCAAGATTGACGCGGCAGGGTACGTCGTGCCGTCTATGGTGACGCGTGATGTGCACGTTCCACTTGGCGTCACGAGGTGGCCTCCTGCTGTGCGTATGTGCGGACCGTCCCATCTGGTCATAACTTTCTTCAGTTTAGACGCAAATGGTCCGCTCATTACCGAATAGTCAGCTCCCGTGTCTACGAGGGCGACTACGTCAAAGCCGTCGATGGACACCTTGACGTCAGATGCCGTCTTCCTCGAGTTCCGGTTTCGTCGGGGCGTCGTATCTCTGCTTGTACGTGTTGACGGTCGGGCACTGTGCATCGTCGTTGTCGTCGTCTTCTCAACGGACGTCTCGGTCAGGTCGGGTACGCGTCGCGCCGTGTAGCTGTCGTCGTGTTCAGGAGTCTCGTCAGGGCTGGGTCGGGTCGTCGGGATGAGGGCATGTCGTGAATCACTGTCTTCGGCGCGTCCTTGCGTCGTTGGAGGGTTTCCAGTTTTTCGCCGTAGAGCAACTTCACACTCCAGAAGTTGCTGCTTTTAGTTTCCCCCGCGTGGGCTGGGGGACCTTCCACGTGCGAAGTCAGCGTTGCTACGGCGGTTCGGCGATTGGTAGGGTAGGGCGACGGCGAACGGTTTGAAACGCGCTGGGCCACGGCTGGTTTCAGATAGATACTCGTCGATCTCACGTGGTCGTTGGCCAGGGAGAGGGCGAGGTGCGTCGACGGAGAAACCACGCAGTCCGAGTCTCTTGTATGGGCAGCGACGGTAGATGTGGTCGGCCTCTCCGCAGTGGTAGCACAGAGGACGGTTATCGGGAGTTCGCCATACGTCCGTCTTCCTCGGCGTCTGGTTTGGGCTACCGGGGTCGGGCGGGTGACAGTGGGGGGAGGTACGGCGGGGCCTCTTGACGGCGTGTTGGAGCAGGGCGGGGGCGACGAACAGCCGCGGAGTATGTCATAGCTTGTGGCTCTCGGGGTACCTCGGATGGCGTAGAAGTTCCCAACGCTTGTTGCACTTCTTCTCTAATCACGTCGGTGAGGGAAGCGACTTGGGGCTGCGGCGGCGTTGGGAGAAGTTTCCGCAGCTCCTCTCTCACTATTGCGCGGATAGTCTCGCGTAGGCTGTCGGCCGGATCCGCGTGCTGCCAAAGTCGTTCGCATTGGCCGCGCCAACAAAGTTGTGGTCATACTGCTTAGCACGCATTTCGAGGGCTTTCTCAATGGTGCTGGCTTCGGTCACGAATTCGGCGACGGTTTTGGGCGGTTCGGACAAGTCCAGCAAACAGTTCCTCCTTCACTCCGCGCATTAAGAAGCGCAACTTCTTTTCTTCCGTCATTTCGGGGTCCGCGCGGCGAAATAGCTGCTTCATCTCCTCACGAAGATCACGACACCTTCGTTGGGGTTTGCGTGCGCGTTTCCAACAAAAGGGCGGCTCTTTCTTTCCGCACGACGGTAGTGAAGGTCTTAGTAAACTCGCTTTTGAACTGAGCCCAGTTTGTCAAGGAGCTCTCGTGGTTCTCGAACCAAGTGCGAGCCGAATCTTCCAAGTAAAAGAAAACGTGCCGGAACGTTTCTGCGTCGTCCCACCTGTTGAATTTCCGGACGCGCTCCAGTTTCTCCAACCATTCTTCTGGGTCTTCTGCGGGGGCTCCTCGGAACGATGGCGGTTCCCGGGGCTGCTGCAGGACGATTGGCGACGTTGTTTCTTGCCCATGGTGTTGGTTGCAGCGTTCCTTTTCTTGGGCCCTTCTGGCATCAAACCGAACTCGGGCGGTAAATCTTGCAGGCGCGGGGGCTGGCTCTTGTTGGACTGGCTTGCGGCTTTTCGAGGTTGTAGTGGGCATGAAGGGTGCGTACCCAGCACCTCCACAGATGTCACGAAGACAAGGACGATGCAGTTGTCTTGAATGAGAAATACGTTTATTGGAGCGAACTTGTGCTCCCCTAACAACTCAAAAGAATACAGAGGCGGCGAAGCAGCGGTCAACAAAGTGACTTGCACAGGCGAGTGTCGTCGAATCGAATGCCCCGGCGTCCGCACTGCAGGCTTTTTATCTTTTGGCGCGCGTGTTCTCGAAACGTCGATTCGCATCGAGAAATAGTAGATCCAA
The DNA here is from genome assembly GCA_013339765.2 of Haemaphysalis longicornis. Lineage (NCBI taxonomy): Eukaryota > Metazoa > Arthropoda > Arachnida > Ixodida > Ixodidae > Haemaphysalis > Haemaphysalis longicornis. Next base: position 73,558,779 of record CM023453.1, read on the forward strand.
GAAGATTATTCTGGGCTGTTCACGTTAGATCGGAATGCTCTCCCTATCACAACAGAAACACATGCGGCACAGAAAAGAAAGAATGGAACACGCGCTTCCCTTGGCGCAGAGATAACGCAGACCGGCGCAGCCGGGCGGTAAAAGCAAAACACAAATAAACAAACCCAATGTATGGTTCGCGGCAATATGATACATTCCTGTTTCACCCTTAAGGGAGAAACTACCACACCCTTTTTTCTTAGAGTGTAGCGGCCCGTTTCGAAAGCAGTCGCGGCAGTCTCCGCGCCGCTGCTTTTGCTCTATGTTCACGACTGAGATTTACCGTTTGCGCTGGTTGGAAATCCATGTATATGAGGAGCCGTCACAGTGTTCGCAAATGGGGTGTGTTTACGAGGGTGTAAATGTTTCTGGCACCATCTTAGTGTGATACATTCGGCCTGCATAAGCGCCAAGTGTGTTTCATAGGCCGGCGTCACAAACCCGGCATGCATAGAGCTGATTGTCATTTCGCTGCTGTGAAATTTACTAACTACTATATCCGTAGCCAGCGTCTCCTCAGATGCTCATCCTTCGATGCTTAAGGCTTGGGCGACTTGGTGCATGATTACAAATAGGGGACCAGAGCAACACAGACCAAACACATGAAGAAGAGAGTGACAACCACGAGCGCTCGTGGTTGTCCCTTTCTCCTTCTTGTGTTTGGGGTGTGTTGCGCTGTTCCCCTATTTGTACTAACCCTTCGGCTATACACTACGATGTAAATCATTTGTGCGCTTGCATAATTCAGTGAATCACTCATAAATGACAGCACGCCAGATACATTTGCCAATATCATATATCATATATTGATCACCACCATTTACAAGCCAGTGTGTCTTAATTTCGCGAACATTCAACGAACGTACGATGGATAATGCAGCATAAAACTCGGATGATCAGCACAAGACACAAAACATTAGGGCAGGGTCGTCTTGCTCCGAGGTCAGCGCGCGTAAACATTCATCTGCTACATATACCCTCCACGTTCAGCGCGAAGACGGGCTTAGAATATAATCCGCGTCCGCGACTAAACGCTTCTTCGAGACGTCGTCATATGGCACAGGGCGCCTGCAAAATGTAGCAGAAACTGAAATCAGAGGGCGTTATCTTTTACTGTACTGTTATCTTTTACAGTACTTTTACAGTCACCGCTGACAAGCTTTGCTGTATTTTGTCTGTTGTTCGTTGCCTGTCTCTGAAAACATGTCAAAGGGTTCCCCTAAAATGAAAGAAGGGTTATGAAGCGAAATCGCGAAGATCAAAGATGAAATTCCTCAGGGGATAAAAATCTCGCGGGAAGCGGTACAGCGCGCATTCCGAAATGAATTTCGTCATCTGAAGAATGAGCAAACTGAACTCATAAAAACCGTTGAGCATGCGCATTGAACCATTGATGATCTGAAGGCAAAAGTGGACGCTGAAATTGCGAAAAACGACGCAATGACAAAAGAAAATGAGGCAGTTCAACCTCGATATGGCGCTTTGGAACGCCGAAAAGAAGAGCTAGACCAACGGATTGTCCGCAGGAACAGTACTCGCGAACTCAAACCTTGAAATTCAGGGTGTCGAGGCCAGAGAAGGGGAAAGCGTGGAAAGCATCGTGTCGGAAGTCGGGCGTTTAATTGAATAACCTATTTCAAGCTTTGACCTCGAGGCTTGTGATCGCATATCTACCCGTAAGCCTGACAAGTCAAATATAGTCGTATAGTTTAAATCACTGCGCCAAACGTGACGATGTTCTCAAAAAGGCTAAGAAATAACAAGCGCGCAAATTACGACAGTGAACTTGGAACTCAAACACGGATATACGTGAACGAAGACCTTTGCCCAGCCCTAAGAAACTTCTTGGGATGGCGGTTCAGAGGAAGCGGGACCATGACTGGAAGTTTTGTGGTGCGTGAATGGAAAAAATCCTGGCGAGACAAGCGGAAGGTAGCAACTGCGTTCACATCATTTGTGAAAAGGATCTTGCAAAGATCTGCTGAACATTCCTGTCACTAAAATAACCCCAGTCATGGTCCAAAGCAATTATCCCAATTTCTTATTACCTAAGTCTCTAACACAACAACCCCTTATGTCGGTGTTGCTTATAAAGACCCGCTCCGCTTCAAACAAAGGCGACACAACAACACATTTTTCGAGTGAATTTCAATATAAGTTCAAACTTGTACTATTAACAGAAACTTGGTACCGGAATGACCGTGACATAATTGAGCTTGTTGGCTCTAACACGTTTGAGTGTGATCGAAGAATCGACGAGGAGGCGGAGTTGCTATTTATGTTGACACAACTCTTTAAGATCGAACTGGCTTCCTTCCAAAATTGCGAATGATTATGAAATGTTAACTGTTAAGCTAAACCGAGATATTGTGTCTGTTGTGTACATACCCCTGAGTGGTAACGCTTTCCCTTTTTTCATTTTAGGAACCTTTTCTCGACTGTGTGAATACGAACAATCTACGACTTATCAGTGCCGGTAACTTTATTGTTCCTTACTCTGAACATTCAACGCTTGCAGATACACTACATACCACCGTTAACTCAAACGGTTTTGTTAACATAATCACCACGCCAACGCGAGTAACAGCGCTTTCCTCGTCCATTCTTGACTTGATTATCACTAACCTTGACTCAGCTGTTTTTGACACTGGAACAATCACATCTGACATCAGTGATCATTGCCGGTTTTTGCACTATATTGCTCAAAGAATAGACATACATCACGCAGTTATAAGGCAGTTCTTGTGCAATGCGTGACCAACGAAGGCTTGGAACGTTTCAAACAAGATATCAACTTTCATGACTGGTGCAGCGTTTTAAACAACGTAATGTGAACCTTGCGTACCGAGGATTCGCTCAATCTTTTGCACAGATATACAATTCCCACATTCCTTTCAAGTCCCTCAAACCTACTAAAAAGATTAAAAAACCATAGGTTACCAAAGCACATCTGGCTATGATAAAGAAGAAAAATCATCTGTACCTTCAGTTTCTTATCATGAGATTGCCGGAATTGTATGAGGAATTTAAGAAAACAAGAAATGCACTCAATTTGCAGCTTAAGCGAGCAAAGCGAGCAAAGACTACTATTTGCAGCTTTTTTTCTGACATAAGTCCGAAACAACCAGATACAACTTGGAAATTATTGAACCGCGTTTTAGGTCGAGCAAACAAAAGATCGTTTCTCGAGAGCATAATGCGCAACAATCTCCAACTCACGGGCGAAGCAATGGCCCAACATTTCAACGAATATTTCGCAAATATCGTCCCTCCTGTTAACGCCGTCGTAGCCTTAAATAACCCCATTACAGAGTCCATCGGAAGCTTCTTTCTTACGCCTGCTGATCAGCAAGAAGTTTATTCTACATTTATGAGCCTTTCTAAGAGCAAAGCCTTAGACACTGACAACCTACAATAGAAACAATTGCCACAGCGCTTACTTACATGTATAATTTATTCTTTGAAAGTGGCACATTTCCTGATGCTGTGAAGAAAAGTAGGGTTTCCGTTATACATAAAAGTGGGGATAAAACTAACAGATGAAATTATAGACCAATATCAGAATTTCGGTGTTTTTAAAGCAATCGAAAAGTTGCTACTATCCCGTCTGACAAGTTTTCTTGACAGAGGCAACATTTTATCTGATGCACAATTTGGTTTCCGAAAAACCAAATCAACTGAGAAAGCCCTCTTGACAATCAAAGAAAACATATTGCAAAATATTGAAAACAAGCATCACACTCCCTGTCTTTTCATAGATTTCACGAAGGCTTTTCATTGTATTAATCATATATGCTAATACACAAACTGATACTTAATGGTATACGTGGAACTCCGTTATCGCTACTCCAGTCTTACTTTACAAATAGGCGGCAATGCGTTTGTATTGATGATAACATTTCATCCTTTTTGCCCCCAACAACGGGTGTACCGCAGGGAAGTGTACTGGGACCCCTCCTTTTCAATGTGTTCATTAATGATATCGTACAAATTGACTCGGAAGCAAACTTTATAATGGATGATGACGACTGTACTTAAGTGATATCTGGTAAATGTGAAGATAATTTAATTATGAAATGTAACGGCATTCTTGAAAGGTTGCCCTTATGATCCCAATCCAACAGAAGAAATATAAGCACCGTAAAAAAAGTAGTTATATTTTGAGCAAAACACAAACCAGTGAAACTAAACCATATCATTAAATATTCAAACAGTACAATTGAAATGGTAAAGGAAATCAAAATTCTTCGTATCACCTTCTCAGCATGCCTTAGCTGGTATACCCCCATCAGTACCATTTGTAAAAATCTCTCTTCAGCAACAGGAGCTTTGGCCCGCACCCGGTCACTTCTACCCTCAAAAGTAAAATTGAACCTATACTTGGCAATATTTGAATCATACCTCAATTACTGCAGCCTAGTCTGTCCAACCACGACAAAAAAAATATAACAAAAATTCAATTATTGCAGAAAACATTATGCGACTCACTTCAGGTGTGCATTATTTATCACCAACAGCCAGTATAATTAACTCCTATAATATTGTAGCTTTTAAGCATATGTATCATTTCCGCATCGTGCGCCTTTTATTTTTCATCCGTCCCGTCAAAAAACTTTTTATAATCTACAGCACTGCTAACACATACAACAAACGTAGTAAACACGCGCAACACTGACACCTGGCGCATACCCCGCTTTCGTACAAACTGCAACCTACAATCTCTTCGGCATAACATTCCTGATATTCTTATTAGATTTAAAGCAGTACAACATTTTTCATTAAGGAAACCCATCGATATTTTGTAGACTTGATACTAATTGATGAGAGATGAATTATTTCTTGTGTTTATTTCCTGTTTCAGTTCTTTTGCCAGTGTCTGCGCTTATAGTTTTGTCGTTGTTTATTATGTTGGAGTTAAAACCCGCTCTCTCTTTGTATTTTCTCCGCGTATACGTTTACTTACACAAATAATTATCCATCACTGCTGCATTGTACTAAGTTACGTACACCTGCTTGTCCCCTTATTTCTTTTTCTTCTTTTTCTCACAAACAGTGCTCTTTGCTAATATGTTTCATTCAGTATCGTTCTTGTTATATGTTATGTTTTGTGATATATACTGCAATTTAAATTTTTGTTGTTTATATACTACACATCATCAAAAACATTGCACTTGTTCCTAATATTTCTTTCCTAAATGCAAAGTCTTGCATGCCGCGTCATGAATCGCGTGGGCCCTAGTCAAATTGTTTATACAACTTTTAGCCCAGGAATCCATGTATATTCATCTAGATCCCTTTTGGTGAATAAACTGAACCGGACTGAACTGAACACTCTTCCAACGACACCTTCTATCGCTTGGGAACTGTCTACGCTGTATCAGATGAACGATCAGCTGCTCATTGAAGTCGAAAAACAAAAGGAAAGTGAACGCTAGATTTGTGTTCGTGATTACCAAAACGTTCATTGCTTGATTTCGCTCCGTATTTGTACACGGCGTCCCCCTCTCCTCCTCCCACCCATGTCTCGCGAAATAGCAGACATTTCGCGTCTAGTTGGTATGGTGAGTCCTGGCTTAAGTATCGACGAACATTTTTAGCATATCAGAAGGTAGAATTCACCTGTGCCTGACGTACTCGGCGGTGACAGAGGTGATATGCTGCCCCATCGCCAACGCCCGGAAAAGCAGCGACGAAGAGCGCAGAACCGCGTCCTTGGGTAGATCTTGTTGGCGTTTGAGCACTCCACGAAGACGCCGCAGCTTTGTAAGTGACCTAAACGTACTTCTTTTGCTTATAGACGTCACTATAACAGTTTTATAGGGCATGGAAATGCGAAAAGAAGCGAAACAGAATTAAAACACTGCAGGAGCCCCTATCAGCCATGCAGCGCAAATCCTGTAAACGCCGCTGAAAAGCGGCGGCAGGCGGCCGAGCGATCGCGAAGCTCGAGGCGTATATAGCCGACTGTAGTAACCAGACTGGACGGTGAGTATTTACTAGCTTCGTTTTGAAATATGGCGATCTCAGTGGCATGGCACCGCGGAGTGGCGTTTGTTTCCCTTTCCACCAAGGTTTCTATCTCTACCGTGCCGGCCGCAAGTCAGCTTGCCAAGGTTGAACAGCCCGCAAAACTGGGAATATGGGGCGAAGCATCGGGACGTGCTTTTTTTTGTTCGCCTCTGAGCTGCACTAGACTGGGCGCCAATCACCGGCTGTCCGCCCTAATCTACGGGACTGGCAGGGCGAGTGTTTGTACAGTGCGGTCCACTGTTAAAGGAAACGGCTAGGGCGTGGCCGCTGCGCTCCGCCTAGCGCCGAGAAGTGGCGAGTATCTGAGACCACCAGCCCATGCGCACTCACCGCATTAGGCGGGAGAAGCCGCTCTGTCGTCTGATGTGGCGCTCCGCTGCAACGCTAAGCTTGCGATAGCTGGGGGATTTCGCACTCGAAGTATCTGACTGGTCGGGCGGAGCGCCATAGCCTCAGTATTCTAGCCAATGTACCATTGCAGACGACAGAGCGGTTTCTCCCGCCTCATGCATTCAGTGCGCATTTGCCGGCAGATTCTCGCCACTTCTCGACACCGGCGCTCCGCGGAGCACAGTGGCCACGCGCTCGCCGTTTCCCTTAACAGTGGACCGCACTGTACAAGCGGCATCTCCAGAGTTTAGTGAAGCAACTGGTGGCGTTTACTAAGCTTCGGTGATCTAAATACTACTTCACAGTCTACCGCTCTTTTCAAGACTAGGCAACTAAGAAAAGTTCGGCCTTAGACTTGCGTGCCGAAGGTAATGCCCGACAGTTAAAGGAATACATCGGAGTTTCTTTCCAATTATTACAGGTAAGCAAAAGTGTTCAGGAATCACCTCGGTCATGCAGTACTTTTTGCGTCATTTGAAAATATTATTTTACTCGTAAAGGCTCAACCTCTCAAGGAAACCTTTATTTAAACGAAGCCTAAGTATTTGTATCCGTTTATTACAACTAATTTATCGCAAGGAGTGATCGGTAACAAAAGCCAGTGACTTATTCCAACGGAAAAGCTCAAGCTCGTTCTACACACAGACACAATGTAAGCCGAAATGGGAGTAAATGGCTTGTCGCATAACTCAGTACCCATTCGGAGTTTTCAAAACTCCTTCCAATGGGAGTGTCGCCTTATTCCTAATGTTTCCGCAGCTTTTTCAGTAGCATGAGAGTTTCATTTTACTGCCACTACAATGGGAGTTTTCAGGGGAACCAATGAGTATATTATTTCCTCCAACTGGGAGTTTTCAGGGGGAGCATTGGGAGCAGTGTTGACCTGCAATGGAGGTATTTTTCTTCTGTTTTCCTGGGTTTGATATAAGCGCTGTAGAGGAATTTATTACTGTATTTATTAGTTGTTAATGAACGCACAGGCCGCATTTTCTTTTTTCCTTCAGGATTACGTAATTTCTAGTCTTTTTCCGCTTTGAACGTTAAATGGCAAAACGTTGAACAAATGTTTTCTGGACACAGTGAATTTATTGCATTGCAATTACATAAGTACGATATACGTGTGAACACGTTAATAACACAATAAAAACACTGAAGCAACAAAACACCTACATCGAGAATACAAGGTATCTTGGTAAGAACTTTCTTTACTACGAAAAAAATGTAAGCCATTAACAAACAATGAGGTCAACATGTTGTCAATGCGCTGTTTGTTTGCACGTGCCTCCCAAACGCTGACGTTGCCGCTCCTCCTGGCAACTCCCCACGAAGCGACAAAAGCACGCCCATTACAGGGTTAACAAAGCGTTTTAAATCTACGGCAACAAGTGCAGAAGATTATTGACCATCGGACCTGAAAAAAAATTAAGAAACGGCATTGTAATGACGCCGCCCTTGTCACTGTTGTGTCCAAGTATCGGTAATTTCTGAATGTTTATTTAAAACTACGCAAAATTCCACCTCCGTCCGAGAAGCTTGCGCTCACTAGCTGGTCAAAACTAAATGCTGTTCGAAAGAGAGTGCGACCCTTTGACGACCAACTTCTCAAAATGCTTCCTTTCCTTCTTTTCTTCGCATGTAGTGTTCTGGGAGCGAGCTTCAAGTCTTACCACCCGCACTTCGCCTCTCTCCGCTCACCCACAATTAACGAAAAATGTAAGTTTGTGTGATGCCTCTGCCCCACCCCCTTCCTTCCCGCACCCCCCCCCCCCCCCCCCCACCCCCCGCCAAAAAGTCGTCCATCGACTCTACAGAATGCTCCCTCGAGTGGCGTTTGGTGGTGATAGGTGTACGCGCCTAACGTACGGAGAGATGCACAAGGAGGGTGACTGCCGGCTGCACGCGGCAGTCACCCTCCTCGCAGCAGGCGCGGCGGGCACCGCACGTACATCTCAAGAAAAGCGCCCTGCGACGTTCGACCGGCCAACTTCACCTTCCGCTGCCAATAAGCTACACACACAGCCTAACAAAAACACCTAACAGCCGTTTACAGTGCGGGCACTTTTCATTATGCTGGCGAGTGTGAATTAGGGAGAGTTCTGTTTGAGACCCGCGCAAATACGCATTACTTTCACACCGTTCGGCCTCCCCAATGACGTTCCGGGCATGGCGCCTTCTCACGCACAACGCTCACCTCCAGTGGCGGATAATCGCCCGTGCAGTGACGCGGGAAACCCACCGAGTTTATTTAACACTACAAGGGGCACACGTCTCCGAAAATGTTGGTTAAAATAAAAAAACCTGCAACTCTTACCTTCAGCCACCTCGCAGAGCAGAACCACGTTGTTTTTAACCAGCCACTCTCCGTTAACGATCACTGCATTTAGGCCTCGCGTCGGCTCACTGGCGTACTCCGTTTGCTCGAAGGTCGGTCACACGGATGCAACGTTTCAGTGCATCGAACGTAATTCTAGGCTGGTTCCACAATGTTCGCAACAGGCTTCGGTTGTCTGGAAGCACTTCACATCCATTCGTGCGGCCGCAAGTTCACTCCGACAATAAATTTTTGGCGACGTTAGAGCTCACACGACACACTACACGAACTGGCACCCATTTTGATTGATTGATTGGGGGGTTTAACGCGCCGACGCAACGCAGGCGATGAGGCGCGCCGTAGTGGAGGGCTCCGGAATAATTTTGACTACCTGGGGATCTTTAACGAGCGCCGAAATCTCGTACACATGGGCGTTTTTGCTTTGCCCCTGCATCAGAAAGGCAAGCGGCCGCCGCGGCCGGGAAACGAACCCGCGACCTCGTGCTCAGCAGCGCAACGCCTTAGCCACTGAGCCACCACGGACACCCATTTTGTAAGGAGGGGTAAAGGAGGAAGGGGTGAAGCCGGAGGAGGAGAAGAAGGAGGAGGCGTGGGAGTTTTTAATACTCCCATTAGGACAAACATAGTATTCACAGCTAGATACTGCGTTTTGTGGGGAGGTACAATCGTGATAAATGCGCCTATTTACGACGGCTCGTGGCCCCCGGTGTAAACTGGCAGTGTTCCGTCAGCATACTAGCACACGTGGGAGTAGGGCGCCAGCTGTGAGGAGTTTAAAATACGTATTTCAGCCCAAAAACTCCCATTCAGGCTAATTTGTGTTTTGTGTTTGTTTTCCAGGTTCCCTTACCCCAGCTTTAACGGATGAGCAAGTGCTGGGGCGCCAACTCATGAACAAGAAGTGACCGTGATGAAAGTACAACTACCACAGGCAGGTGACTTCTTGTTCAAATAGCATTGTTTGTTAGGATGGAGATTTCCATTGCGCCTCTTAGACTAGTAGCGTAAGGGTAGCCGAGCTGCTATAATCTCTATACCGCATGTACGCTGCAATTGTTGTAGTAATACACCGTGAAGAAAAAGCAGAATTATTGTCCTTGCATTGCACCGGGTAATAATTTTCGAAAGTATAAACAATTCACAAGCACTTTGACATACGTGTAATCATCTTAAGCAGCATGTTGACCCCGCCCCTCTCCCCCCTCCCCCCCCCCCCCCCCCTTCGCGGTATTTCCATTTCGTGAAGGCGTTTTAACTGGCGCCGCTCCGGGCTCCTAATCGCCAACGGCGCTCCCTTTATCACAACGGTTATCACAAAGGTTATTCCTCTCGCAGCCACCACTGCCTCTTTCACAAGTTGCGAACTTGTTGGGCAGCGACAGTAGCGCCATTTTCAGATGGTTGCGAAGAATCAGCAGCAGTGCGAACGGGTGTAAAAACCAAGGACGTTCTAAAACGCCTGAAGCCGCCGCCACCGCCGCCGCAGAGAATGCGACCGCGGCCGCTGCCGCCATAGAGTTTCTGAATAGATACACTAGAGAAGAATCTTGCGCTAGCGTCCGTGCGGCTCGAATCTGGTGATACCAGCTATGCAGCTCACATCAAGGCCGTCTGTGTCGTCACGGGCTGCCATTATACCATGCGCTCACCTTAGTTTCATCATTAAATGAAATTAGAGCGTGTTAGTGGCGGCATATTCGAACACAGTGCCACAAAAACGAAAAGATGTTATGACATTATAAGTGGAAAATAACAGAGGCTGTTTTAAAGCTGAGGAAAAAGGAATTCAAGCGTTCTTTTTTTTTTTTTTGCCGGAATGGTTGTGCCTACCATTCTACAGACCAAGTTGGTAGCTACCAACAATGTTAAATTTTTGCGGGCACTTATTAGAGACTCCAATTTTGTTAATTTTACTATTATTTCAAATAGGTTGCTTGAATACCTTGGAAATGTTTTTCAGCCTGCCTCGGAAAACGTCCACTTAGAGGCGAACTAATGCATCGACCGTGAGCTACAGTTTAACAAAAGTTGTTGCTGAACGAGTTTGTTCATAGTTGAAGAAAAAAGAAAATTTGGCGTTAAACAGTCTTGGGCGAAGTCATGATATGGACAGCCGCAGGTGCGCGTGTCTTGAGTATCTGGTCTTCGCCGAAGTACATTTGGTTCTCGTTTTTTTCGTCAGCTAAAACTCTAGCGGCGGCATATTACCCGCTCAGTCATTGGTTACTTCTACTCCAGCATGAGCAACTTTAGGTACGATTACGCTCTGTCTGCTCTTTCACAAAGCACGCAGTTGCCACGGCTCAGCTAGCACATAACAGGTGCATTTCAGCTACCTCGTAGCTCGTAGGCGTGTTAATGTATAGTGGAGAAAGCAAATCCAAAAAATTGGCTCCTATCCACGCTGTCAAGGTGGTTGGCAAGCAAAGCTTTAAACGACATCCGCAACCCATTGCCCATGCGCCGTCACTTGCGACGTCACAATTGAGACTTCACAAATTGCCCATGCGGCGTCAGTTAAATTCACACACGGGGCTCTACAAAGAATGAAACGAGATTCTGCAAGCCGGTACTTGGAATTCGCACGGGCGGCGTCCCGAACGCAGCAGCGTCGGCCACGTCCGGGCTAGAGCGGTGGACGCCATTGCCGTAGCGCGGCTGTGCGTCGGGAGAAAGAAAAGAGAGATGCAGCGTCCTTCGAAGGGTGAGACAGCGGAACCTAGCATCCTGACGTGCTAGCTCGGGGCTACACCACTGCTTGACACAAGCGTAGACACCTAAACAATTAGGCATGTGAGCTCACTGATTCTTATGTGTACCGATTTAAATTAGTCAGTTTAGTAAGTTTGAGAATTGCGAGAAAGCTGAGCGAACTTTTATACACGCTATTTAACAGGACCAGTTACTCATTCCGCGTTTTGAAATACCTTTTAAAACACAATCGAATTGGTATTCATCAAGTTAGAAAACGGAGTCCCATTCGTGCAAGCAGTGCGTAAAAGGTAGCGTTTCTCTAGCGTTCACATGTCTTTATGTGGTCTCTACATTTTGTTTTCCGGCCCTTCAAATCAATCCTTAACGTAACTTTCCCATATAACCACTTAATTCAGTCAGGTCCGGGTTACGGAGGAGGTGTTGTCGAAAAAGTTAATCAAGCCATGCGAAGAAAGCGCTATCATTGGGAAGCTGCGCCAAAACAGACCCAAAACAACCGTCGCAAAGCTGACGACAAAGCAGCACCGTCAACGCGTCCGCGGGCAAGCAGGCAGCTCCGCGCGGGGAATGCTGAGTAAATGCCGCCATCTACAGCGTGCTCTATGAGTGAAACTCTCCTCCATCCCCACCGGCACCTCCGCGGCGTTGGGAGTTTTTCGTCGCGCACGCCGGAAAAAACCGTTGGCTGTAGAAATAGAAATCTTTGCTTTAAAACCGCTCAAAAACCCAATTTTCTTCCCAAGCACAAGGCAGAAGCTGTAGTCTTCCCATAACCCCCCCCCCCCCCCCCCCCGACAATGGATTTCCTGGTGCAGTTTCTCGCTGGCTCACTTACTAAGAAACTCTATGGTTGCCGGGACAAATTCCCCCTCGCCCTCCAGCAGCCTGACGATACCCTTGGCGCCGATGATGCATGATGGGGCCCCAACGACAACACCACATTGTCCGTATCTGGAGAGGGCCCTTCTTCCGCAGCTCACAACTTGCCACCAGTCCCGCTCTCGTCGGTGCAGGGCAGCCCGGCTACGTTCGCCTGCCGCAGGCGGTGCACAGGGGGTACATGTACTTGACCTCCCCGAGTCAGTGCAGCTGTCCAGGGCCCGGTGAAGTTCAAGAATCGCAGAGTTAAAAAATCGGGCGCCTGCTGACTCTCCACCACACCGACAAGACACCACGTGACGGCGGGCGCTCCGAAGAAGCAGACATCACTCGCGGAATGCACCGTGGGCTGGCTAAAGCCGAAGATGAACACGCCACACGCACTAACGAACGCCCCCACAAAACACACACTCGTCACAGTGTTCGTGCCACTGGGGTTAAGTTTCGTCGCCATCGCGCTTTACGCTCCCCTCGCAGCGTCCACCAGGCCAGGGTTTTCCAAGAAGAGCCACTTTCCCGTTGACATTGAATGTACGGTCCCCTCCCAAAGTCTGGCCTTTCTCCCAACTTCGCACAATTCGCGCAACGGCCTCCAATGCGCGTTGCTCGCGTGAACACCAGGGCCGTGGACGGCCGAAATCCGACAGCTTGAAAACAAGCTCATAACTCTCGACCCTGGCTGCGCGCGAAAGCCAATGACAGTCTTCGAAGGGCACTCCCGCGACCGACCCAGCCGCCGCTTTTGGGCATTCGCTCTTTCGTCAAGACTGCGCCTGAGTAAAAAAAACAAAAAAAAACAAGGGGAGAAAACTAGCCCTGCTCACGGCTAAAAGGCATAAAAAAAAAGAACCGTACAAAGCACATCGTCCCGCATGCGCAGCCTAAGGGGTTCCTGTACCAAATAAATAACGTCAAAACAGTGGAAAAAGAAAACACTACATCGTGCACCGACAACAACAACAAAACAAGAAACAACCCCTTACGCCTTCAACAAGGCTAACACCCGAACCGTACCGAACACACAAACTAAGCAAACAAAATCGGTTCACGCTACATCACGCGGTACAACGCTCAAAATACTAAGCGGAAACACTTCCTCACCCTGTGTATTAAAGCTACTGCTCTAAACAATAACAAAACAAATAAGTACAAGGGGGACACACTAATACAGACAGTGTCACATAACATGCACACTCTTACAAGTAGTGTAAAAAGAGAAAACACGCGCTTACAGCTTTGCTGGAGGGGAGTGACAACTGACCACAGAGATTGGGCTAAGGCGGCCAGGGCGGCCGCGCTGACTGAGACAGAAAGAAGTGAAGTCAGCACGGGCGGCGAAAGTGCCTGACGTTTAGCGTGCTATAATTACTGAGGTGACCTCTTCGCGACGTTAAATTGATGAGCCGGCCGAGAAAATCGTGAATCAGCGAGGGTGCCTTGTAATCGCAGCGCAGAGCCACTGTGCGCTAGCGCCAAATTGTCAGCCTGTGACACCATATAAATATAAGTCTGCTTGCTTCTCGAAAACGGTCCCTTCAAGTAGCAGGCAACTTCCTGCAAGGACACACACTGTCAATTAATTGGTTTCATCATTCCAGGCCGCTTTCCACCGCGTGCCTCCACCGTTTGACAGACATGGCAGGATCGGCAACCGCGAAAACATCTCGCTTCGTGCCGGGCCAGGTCACGGAGTGACTCAGTTCATCGAAAACTTTGGAGCGGCTTAAATGATCGGCCAATTGTTGGTCATGAGCGTAGCGCAGCAGTACGCAGCTCAAACGTTGGGGGCTACCTAACTGAATGGGCCAATTATCTCATTATTGGCGGCTACGTACTTCAGTATGAGTCTTTCACCGACCAGCACAAATGAGTCCCCCGGGGCGTCGGCTACACACGCTGACTTCCGCCCCCCTCCCGCGCCTGCTACAAGACAAGTAGTATCTCGGCGCACGCCCGCAGCAGGACAAGCTGCGTCTCGGCGTCTAAAATAAATCAAACAAAAAAAATTGTCTCCCAGAGACCGTCGCAAATCCGGCGACAAAACGGGTCATTCTGCTGGCCGGCTACTTTCCGTCTGAATACGACCTCCGTGCAACGGGGCATTTCTTCCCCCTGGTTTTACAGCCGAGGCCCGTCCGCTTTCCGGTGGCATGGAGTTCACGAAAAGCGCCTGCCCCTCTCTGCGGGGTGTCCGCGCGCCCTTTCTCAACTTTGGCCCTCTTCTTCTACTCAACGGCTGTCAATTTCGCCTCCTTTACGGGCACAAGCTTTTGCGCCGCCGGCTAAAGTCACACTTGGACAATGAATCTCGATGGATTACGAAGCACAAGATAGCGCGTCAGCTAATCACGTTCTTGCACTACGCACAGGGGCAAGCAACAAGCATTAATCTCGCGTGCACTACTCTGAGTGGCGGGTGTGGCCTTTCTCCCGGAATACGTATACCGCCGTTCCAGTGGGGCGTGGTTGCCCCGTCGCACTGCCCCGTGGGCTGCGTTAACGAGGGGTGCAGGCACACTTGCCTGCGGAGGGGCAGTCGCCTCGTCCCCGCAGCAGCTACCGCTAGCGGGCGGTGGTCCAGCGGCGTAGCGGCGCATAAGCATTAAGACTGATTCCGGTTGCGTACTCAGCCTAATTAGCGGCCAAAGGCTAATGAGCCAATGGCCCTACGTTGGGCGCCAGTTTGTGGTCTCCTACCTCACAATATTCATAACCCTAGCATTGCACAAGGCAGGCATTCACGCACACTGCGAGGAACCACCGTGGCCCGTGGGTTCGAGCCAGTTGAGCACGCTCACGAAACTGAAACGCCGTCGCGCCAAATCAACACCGCCTCTGTTGGGCAGGTGGAGAAAGGGGCGACAAAAGAATATGCCCAGGGTATGGAGGGAAGACGTTTATTTTACATTAACGTCCCGGTTACATAATTTACAGTACAAGTACGCACTTCCCTTCAAGATGAAAGAGGCGATGGGGCGCCACGCGCAAGTGTGCGCGTCGTCGGCGCCCAGCCAGTAGGCTTTTCGGTCAGGGCAAATTCCGGGGTGCGCGCACGTTGTGCGCGGGCGCATCGCCGTGCTGGCCAGATCGGCTCGCAGCAGTGAGGGAGACGTGGCCCATTCGCTCACAGGCGCGTACCGCACGGCGTGATCGTCGAGTGGAAGGGACAGCCGTATTATATGCAAGCGTAGGGGCAACAGGAGCAGCCTTAGGCACGGGCTGCAGTCGAAAGGGCTGGTGGGCTTTCGCCGGCGCAACAGAGTTGCAGCCGCCTGGTACAGAAACCGTCACATACCTTCGGCCAACCAATCGGCGTCCTGAAAGCGTCTCCCGAACGGACCCCAGCGCAGGGCGCGCGTTCGTGTCCCGGTGAGAGTGGGGTTCGGGAATCGTTCAAACGGGCCAATGAGGTGAGATTAGCTGCAACACCAGGGCGGAGCGCCCGCTGCGTGACAGTGTTTTATCGCCGCAACGGTCGCTGCAGCCTTCACCTCAGGGAGGAGTTTGAGAAGACGGCTCGGCTCTTTACAGTGGCGCCGAGACAAGCCGGCATTTCGGGGAGACAGGGGAAAAGCGCCGCGCAACGGCACAAACCTAGCGATCGCGCAATGGCTCGGGCGCCAGGATCGCCACAATGGACACCTCCGGCGCAAAGAGACAAATGCCTTGATATATATATTAGGGCAGTTCAACGTGACATCGTGTCATTATATATGAATCAGACACCCTACCGCAAAAACCTTTCCCGCGGGGAAGAAAAGGCACTGGAGGCTTTGAGCACCCGTACCGACATAATAATAAAGCCAGCAGACAAGGGAGGAGCGATAGTGGCTATGAACTGGTCAGACTACATAGCCGAAGCCCAAAGGCAACCGGATAACACTTCTTTTTACAAATTATTGCCGAACGACCCTCACTTTAAAGTTAAGATAAAGGAAAAATCTGGACCACCTTGTGAAAGGACAAAAAATAACTGAATCGGTTGCGCGGTCTCTCTTACCACTAAGTCCAGTACCTGGGAGGTTCTATACACTGCCTAAAATCCACAAAGAGAACAATCCAGGACGACCGATCGTGTCTGGCATAAGCACAGTGTCGGAATACATATCCAGTTTTGTGGACGGCTTGATACGGGACATAAAATGCTCTATTCTCTACTACATTAAAGACACCACCCATTTCCTTGCCCAAACAATTAACCTCAGTATACCTGAAAACAGCCTTTTAGTGACCCTGGATGTAGCCTCGCTATACACAAACATCCCTCACGAAGATGGCATAAACTCAGTAATACTTGCTTATGAGGAAAAGGAGCCGCTTAACAGATCAATCGATAGTCAGACGCTTGGGGAACTCTTGAAAATAATTTAGAAATGAATAACTTTGAGTTCAACAACAACCATTATGTGCAAATCAATAGCACCTCCATGGGCACAAAGATTGGCCCCAATTATGCCAACATCTTCATGGGAAATTTGGAAAACAAGTTCCTAGGCGACTACCCGTTAAAACCGCTCTTCTATAAGAGATTCATTGACGACATATTTCTGATCTGGCCTCACGGAGAGGAAGCTCTCCTTACGTTTATTGAAGCAGTCAACAATGTCCACAGCGACATCAGGTTCTATCACTCGTACTCTGCCTGTAGCATAAACGTTTTGGACGTAACCGTGCAAATATCTGGCTGTGAACTCACAACATCACTCTTCAGAAAACCCACTGACCGACAGCAGTGCCTAAACGTTTACAGCAGCCATGTTCGTCATTTCAAAACCGGAACTTTCCCTTACAGCCAGTCCATCCGATTCAAAAGAATATGTTCCAACCCTCAAGACTTTGCCGCCAACTGTGACCAACTACGCAAAAATTTACCCGCCAACAATACCCTTTTCCCGTAATTAACGATGCAATTGAAAAATCAAAACACTGAACAGACGCGAACTAATAAACAGCAGCAGCAACGTTCAAACTGATAAACCTCGTATCAACTTGGTTCTAACATATTCGGCCTCCGCTCCGCACGTAAGAACAATTTTGCGAAAACATCACAACATCCTTCATGAAAGTGATCGAATGCGACGTGTCCTCCCTGAACTGCCCCGCGTCGTATATAGACGAGCAAAAAACCTGAAAGACATCATAACTTCTTCAAAAACTGAAACTTCCGAATTTCAAGGCTCGGGACCATGAAAGAAACCCCGCTGTAAGCTTTGCCCCATGATGCCAAAAATTCTTTTTGCTAAAAGCACTGCCTCTAGCTTCTCCTTTCAAATACGCGGAACCTTCGATTGTGAGAGTGCTAATGTTGTGTACCTTCTTCAGTGCACTGTATGCAGCGCACAGTACATCGGTCAGACGGAAACACCACTGCGAGTACGAATTAATAACCACAGATCACACACCAAAACGCTGCCCCACATCCCTGTCTCAAAACACGTTACTTGCCTGGGTCACTCTTTTGACAAATTCACGGTGACCGTGCTAAAATCGAAGCTTAGAACACACCACGAAAGAGACATGTTCGAATCATTTCTAATCCACCAATTCAACACAGTTGCAGGTGGAATAAATGAACATGAGGGCAAGTTTTCGTTTTTGTCCCCGTAACGCACACATCTGCTGCCTTTTTTACTGATACACACAACGTAAGAGTCGGTAGGTTGTGGTGATGTGAAAAAATCTGCCCATTCTAACTATACATAAACATTGTGTTATTTAGGAGTTGACCGTGTACGCGTGTGTATCTATAAGCACAGAATTGTGTAAGAATGTTTCTATACGTCATTCTTCTTGTTTCTATACAAGATTGTTTCTATACGTGATTTCTATAGAATTGTTTCTATACGTCATTCTTCTTGAGACCATTGATAATGTTTTGGATCGCCCAGTGTATCCGCGCATAAAAAAACTGTCTTTTCACTGTTTAGTTTGCTTTATCGGCTACTCGGTTGATTTCGTTGTTTGGATTAATCGGTCGAGCCATTGGCGATTTTACTTCTTTCCATGGCCACTTGGTTGTTTGTGCGTGTTTATTGCTTGTGTGCACGTGTGCGCGTCTATTGGCTTTGACCTTCGCTCTGTTTCTGTTTTGATTTGTTGCATTGGTATCCCTCTATTTTTTCTCCCCCCGTTGACTTTACTATTTTCCCTGTTCTCTGCACTGAGACATCATCACTCTCACTCGACAGCTTAGCCCTCTTATCGCCGTCGCGACTGGGGGCGCCTTCTTTCTTTCAGGTTTCTCGAACACGTGGACACACTACGGCTTTGGCGCCGACGCTAACTAGGGAGAGGGGGTGGAGGCAGGTGAATGGGGGATCATCTTCGGGAGCCGACAAAACCACGCGCCCCCGCTCGGGAGTCTTCAAAGCACGCGTACGTAGGACACCCCTTGCATATTGTTCGCGGGCGCTGACCACGGGCGCTTAGAACTAGTCACCCCTGTCAACCACGCAATTATGTGTCCCCTATCGCTCCCGTTGACTTACTATTTTCGCTGACTCTGCATACAATGTGATTCATGTCTCCGTACTCAGACATAATCACTCTCATTCTGATTTTCGGATAGCTTATCTTCTCGCCAGTGCGACTGGGGGCGGTCTGTTTCTTCCCAGGTTTCTCCGACACGTAGACACATTACGGCTTTCGCGAACTGAGCAGGAAGGGTGGAGGGAAGTGGATGGCGGTCCCCGTGCTTTGAGGGCCGACGAACACACGCGCTCCCCGCACGGGAGTCTTTCGAAGCGCGCGTACGTATGACACCCCTTGCATATTGTTCGCCGGCGCTGACCGCGGGCAGATACAACTCGCCGCCCCTGTCCGCTATCCCTGTCGACCATGCAATTATGTGTCCCCCATTGCTCCTAAGCTTCTGTTTGTCGTCCCCGTCTAACGTCGATGTAAGTTATTTTCAAGTAATTGCCTGTCTTCTTATTGCTGCCTTTTTATTTTCTCTTCACAGCCTAACCTTTATGCTTATTTAGTTATGACTATCTTATATATATACTATTATTTATTTATGTATAAGGCGTTCCCGTCTACACTCAGCAAGAATTCAATAACGAATGTTACTTACGTGCGGCCTAACGTGACTTGAACCTATAGAGTAAATTACTCATTTACATGAGAAAATATTAACTTTACTTGATAAGGACAAGTCCCCGTCCTAAACGTAGTAAATTATGTTATTCGAAGTAACTTAGTTTATTCGCCTCTTTTACTATTTAACTTCACTAGCTTTACCGTTTATTTTTTAATATATATATCTATATATATAATATATATATAATATATAATAAGGGTTGGCAGTCTAGAAAACCTCGGAAAGCAAAGGGGAGGTTGTGGTGGGTCATAGAAAGAGATGAAGAATTTTTTGAGTCGAAAGAAAGTGGTGAAAAATGCCCGCCGGGTGGGATCCGAACCCACGACCTCCAGAATACGGTCTGGTGCGATAACCACAACGCTACCGGCGGGGCTGTTTTCCCAGCACTTTCTCGGTATTTATGTTAAGGTATTTTTGTTTCCTACACTTGGGGGTGGTAGCCAGCGCCACTCGGACTACTCGGGGTGAAGGGGACCTTCTTTTTAACCCCCGGGCCGTGACTCGAGTGTCTACGACATGTCGAGAGTGGTCGACCAGCGTTGAACCCTCTTAAGCTCCCTTTGGCACCAAGACTGCCAAACAGAAATTCCTCCCTAGCATGTAGCATCCAAATGGGAATTGCTCCGTTATAAGCAAAAATAAGTTTGAGTCAGAAACCCTCAAACCAAAGTCGTGTATATCATAAAAAATGAAGAATTTTTTGAGTCAAAAATGTGAAATCCCGCCGTGTATCCGAACCCACACCTCCAAATATCTGTTGGTTATTATAGATATAAATGTGTAGAAACCTATGTATAGCTGATATATGCATATCATGAAGTTCGGGATATATCCCCCTCTATTTGGTCTCTCTCTCTCCATGTACCTTTTCTTTTTTCTCATTGCACCGCTACATCCACATGAAAATAAGGTTAGTAGAGACTGAACCCGTAACTATTGTAAATATAAATTAAATAAGGAACTCAGAAAGAAGAAATCTCCCTGAAATTATTGCCGAATTTAATGTCCTTATGTGTCTCTGTCTCTGTCATCTAATATATATTATATATATATATATATATATTTAGGTATGTTAGCGAGGTACAAAAACTCGGGTAGTCACCCGTTGTCGCTATACACCTGCATCAGCAAACACACAATCATGGTCAAGGTTTCGCACGCCTTATCACGCCTGCTGGTCTTGGGCTCGCTCATCTCCAGCTGGCTGGAACGACTTTTCGCTTGGTTTTTCTCACAGTTGCACCGCTATCAATGTCCCAATCAATACAATTTAAATATATATACGCTGTAATCTCTCGTTAACTTGCAGTTGTAAAGTCAGCTCAAAATTTAAAAATAAAGGAAGCTCTTAGTGTAGTGAAATTTCTGAAATTTATGGCCGCAACACTGAAAATAGAGCTATAGTGGTAGTAACAGGAGCTATGCTGAAATATATGCCGCGCAGGGAGCTCAAACGTGATACATTTGATTAATCAGTATTCAATAGTTAAGATTTCTGGCATAGAATCGGTAAGTTGTACTACTCCCTCTATTTTCAACTTTGATGTCTGTACGCTTCATAAATTTTGAAATTCTGGCGGGGGGCCCTACAAGCCCCGGAACCATTCGGACAATCCTCACCTGCGCACCGCGGCTTTGCAAGTCTTACCAAAGAAAGAGACCTGCATCACACTGACAAGAGCTGTAACAAACATTTCAAAACGCGCAAATTTGTTTTATAAAAGTGTTATCCCGGTGGGTGCATAAGATTTTCTGTTATCTGGCTTTGAACGTATCGCAGTCGAGCTATAGGCCTATTCACACGAATACAGGAATTCACAGCCATGTCAGTTTGGCGGGTCATTCGGTCATGATGCAAAACTTGACAACGTAATATACGTTCGGATTGGGATTGACTCATCATGATCAGAACAATTATCAGCCTATCGACGTCCACTGCAAGGCAAAGGCCACTCCCATAGATCACCAATTACCCCGGTGCTGTCCTAATTGCGACCATTTATTCCCCGCAAACGTCTTGAATCTCATCTTCCCATCTAACTTTCGTCCACCGCCGGCTCCGCTTGCCGTCTCTAGGGATCCACTCTGTACCCTGAATGACCAACGGTTATCTTGCCTTCGCCTTACATGCCCTGCCCACATCAATTATTTCTTAATTTCTACTGATATGTCCTTAACCCGGGTTTGTTCGCGACCGTCCTGCGCTCCCTTCTTGTCCCTTAAAGTTACAGCTTGCATTTTCCGTTACATTGCTCGCTGAGTCGTCCTCAGTTTAACCGTTTCTGTCCCGGTGATTCCAAATGGAATCACATTGCTGTAGTCACTCTAGTGCATAGAGAAGAAAACTAAAAGTGCTGGCTTTTTGGGGAGCATTGTCCTTCAAGGATACGTTTTGCGATATACATCACCATTGTAGCGTTTTAGCGGAGCCAGACGCTACAAAGAAGATAAAGCTCCAGTGAACACGAAATTAGGATGTCAAGGCTAAATCAGTGGTATTAGTTGTATTCCCAGGCTTGTAAATCTGTACATATTTGCACTGTGGAGCTCATCTTTTGCTTGTAGGCCCATGGGGTCATAAAATTTAGGAAAACGAAAAAATATTTTCCGCTCAAAATAACTTTTTAATTGCCAGATGTCTTCAAATATTGGCCTCATTAAGAAATAAGTAATTACTTGCACTACCACCTATATGTTTAGTTTATAGGCTTAGGGGAGCTGTAGAATTTAGTAGAACACAGAGACACCATTTCTGTGCTTGAAAAAAAAGTCGGGAGTGAAAGGGTTAAGTTGAACCCGTTTTGTGAGTTTCCAAAATCTGCCCTGTAGGTGAGTGCCGGTAAGATGCGACAATGGTAGGCTGCCATTCATTATCTGAGAATGCCTGCCGAATGCACTCCACCACATTTTACCCTTCTAATAATCTCTGCCTCATGCTTGGGATCGGGGTTCCCAACTTGGCCTAAGTAGATATATTCGCTTAGCACTTCCACTGCCTTGCCACCTATCTCAAAGTGCTGTGCTCTCCCGAGGTTATTGAGCATTACCTCAGTTTTCTACATATTATTTTACGTCCATGGTTCTACTCTGCTTGTCAAGTGCGGTAAGCATGCTTTTCAATTTGTCTCCCAGGTTACTTATCAAGGCAACGACCACAGCAAATCTGAGGTTACTGAGGTATTCTCCATTAACCCTAACGCCCACCTATTGCCAATCCAATGTTCTGAATACCTCTTGTAAACATGATGTGAATAGCGTTGGAGAGATTGGGTCTGACGCCCTTCCTTATATATATTTTACTGCTCTCTTCATGGAGGATGATGGTTGGTGTGGACCCGTCGTAGATATCCTCCAGTATTTACGCCCTGATTCCGCAATGCGTGAATGACTGCTGAGGTTTCGACCGAGCCAAATGCTTTCTCATAATCTATGAAGGCTATATATAGTGGTTAAGAATACTCCTTGCACGTCTCTATTACCTTACTGATTGTCTCTACATGGTCCGCAGTTAAATAGCCTTTGCGAAACCATGCTTGTTCCTTAGGTTGATTGAAATCGAAGGTGGCAGGAATTATTTTAGCGATTACCTTTGTAAGCACCTTGTAAACGACTGACAGTAACCTGATCGGCCTGTATTTTTTCAAGTCCTTCATGTCACCTTTCTTAGGGATTAAGATAATGTTCGCGTTCTTCCAATATTCCGGTACACTCGTGGTCATTACGCATTGGCTGAACAGGTTTGGCAATTTCTCAGTCACAATTTGCCCCCCCCCTCCCTCCTCCAAGAGGTCTGCTGTTATCTACTCCTCCAACGGGTGCTTTGCCTACTTGCATTTCTTTCAAAGCCTTCTTTACCTCTAATGTTGTTACTGGTGGAATGTTTATCCCCCCTGCACTACTACCTCGTTCGGTATTATCCTGGATATCCCGGCTACTCTACAGATCGCTATGGAACTCCTCGGCTACTATAAATATTTTAGCCCTATTTGTGATGACATTGCCTTACTTGTCATTATGTGCATACATCTGATTTTTCCCATGCCTTGACGTCTCTTCGCTGTTTTCAGGCTGCCTTGTTCTATGCAGCATGCTCGGCCCTCTTCATATTATACTTCGGTAGGTCAGCTGTCTTACGTGTATTGAATGACTTCGATACCTCCGCTAGCTCTATTCTGTCAGCTGTGGCTGAGATTGTTATGGTTTGCCACTTCCTAATTAAATCTTTCGTCTCCTGGAAAAGTTTACCAGTATCTTGTCGAGCTAACGTACCTTCGACTTCTACTGCACACTCCCTGATAATGCGTGTAACATTGTCCCTACCTTCCTGGGTCGTAAACTCTGCATCCTTCGTTAAAGCTGAATATCGGTTCTGCAGCGCAATCCTGAATCCTTCAACTTTACGTTTTACTGTTAGCTCATTGCTGTCTTTTTTGCGTTCTAGCTTGTTAAATCTACCTCATCAAAACTAACATAATTCGAGATCTTGCCACATGGTGGTCACTACTCATCCGAGCACTTCCACATTCTGCACGACGCAAGAGTTTTCGCATAGTATGAAGAATGTTTCATTTTTATGCGCCCCATTCGGGCTGCTCTACATCAACTTTCGGCTCTCCCGTTTCCAGAAAAAGGTATTCATGACACGTCAGGTGTTCCGTTCTGCGAACTCGACTAGTTAGTCCACTCTGTTATTTTTACAACCCGCACCATAGTTCCCAACTGCCTTGTCTCTAGCCTGGTTTGTCCCATGTTTAGTACTGAAGACTGAAATCACTGAAGGGTACTACTGTATACCTTTTTTACTGTAGCCATTGCCGATTCCAGATCTTCGTAGATGCGTTCAACTAGCTGGTCGTCGTGGCTGAATATAGGCGCGTAGCCCTGTACCACCTTGAGCTTGTACCTCTTGTTACACCAAAATACAAGACTGGCTACCCTTTCGTTAATTCTACAGTATTTGTATATGTTGCCAGCTATGTTCTTATGACTAGAAATCCCACAGCCAGTTGTATATTGTACACTAGACGACGGTCACATCACATAGGACGCGTCCATTTTTCAGCGCTACAAAGACTTCACCTGTCCTACTAACCTTGCTAATCTCTATTGAATCCCATTTCATCATCATCATCACCAGCCTATCTACACCACTGCTGGGCAAAGGCCTCTTCCATAGATCTCCAATTACGCCGGTTATGTGCTAGCTGTGACCAATTTATCCACACAGACTTCTTGATCTCATCTGCCCATCTAACGTTCTGTCACGCAACGGTACAAATTAAACACGTACTACGAAGAATAGCCACCAAAGCGATGGGAATGAAGGAAGCCGACACCCTTCGTTTGGTAGAGGCCTTCGTCCTCTCACGCATTACCAACGCCATTTCCTATGCTATATTAAGCAAGGGCGACTTGGCCAAGATTGAAACTATGATCCGGAAAGCCTATAAGCCTGCTCTGAGGCTCCCTATTAATACCTCGACCTACAGGCTTCTGAAATTGGACCTACATCACACGGATGCCGAACTAGTCGAGGCCCACCTCGCCAGCCAGCGTCTGCGACTAAGCACGACCCCTGGCGGGAGGAGCTTCCACACCAGGCTGGGAATGGCAACCCTCGAAAAAAAATTGCAGCAATTACGTGACGTACGTCCAAAAATAAGAATAAACATTGACGTTGCACCTACACCCCGTAAGATGGACCCTACTCACCAAGCAGGGAGAAGAGAATCAAAAGCGCGCACTCTCCACAAACGACACAGGGACCGAGACCGCACGGTTTACGCCGACTCCGCCGACTACGCCAGAAGGGGAGCCATGACCGCCGTGGTTACTTCAATGGTGAACCACATCACCAGCATCAGCTTGCCCTTCACAACCACTACCCAGGCAGAGGAAGCGGCCATTGCTCTGGCAATCTCCCAGACAAATGCGGATACCGTTATTACGGACTCGCAACAGGCTTGCCGAAACTTCCTTCGCGGTAAAATTTCCAAGACGGCTCTGGACATCCTGCTGCAAAAACCACCCGAAAAAAAAGTGAAGATTGTTTGGACGCCAGCCCACTCAACCCTCCAGGGCAATACGACCGCCCACGACATCGCCCGAGATCTCTTCTGCCATGTGACACAAGGGTGTAGGTTAGAGACTGCGTCTCCTTTGGTTACATATCAAGACATAACGGGGTACTATAATTGCCAAAGAATGATCTATCCCCCCGGTCATGAATCTCTATCCAAAAGACAGGAACACTGTCTACAGCTCCTCCAAACAAATACGTCTCCTCATCCGTCAAAACTTCACTTGCTCCATCCCACGCAGTACTTCCCGCTGTGCAAATTTCGCGCTGCACCGCGCACCCTGTACCATATGGTATGGGAGTGTTCCGCAAACCCTAAATTTCAAGGAATAGCGCACCCTTCCCGTGTGCAGTGGGAGAAAGAGCTGTCCAGCTCCGGTCTTGATTCCCAGCTTAGGCTGGTGGAAAGGGCCGTGGCGGCAGGGGTCTCCAATGGAGTCCTGGACTGAGGGCCTGACACCTTATTACGATGCTGTCAGTAAAGTTTATTCCCCTTCTCAGCCGCCCCCTGCCACGCATACCTTTTCTAGGAATCCACTCTGTTACCCCTAATGACCAACGGTTATCTTGCCTTCGCTTTACATGCCCTGCCAAAGCCCATTTCTTTTTGTAAATTTATTCAAATATATCCTGAACACTCGTTTGTTCCCTGACCCACTACGCTCTCTTCTTGTCCCCAAATGTTACACCTATCATCTTCCGTTCCATTTCTCGCTGAGTCGTCCTCAATTTATGTTGAACCCTCGTAGTTTCTGCCCCGTATGTGAGTGCCGGTGAGATGCAGCTGTCATACACTTTCTTCTTCAGGGACAGTGGTAGGCTGCCATTCATTATCTGAGAATGCCTGCCGAATGCGCTCCACCCCATTATTATTCTTCTCATTACCTCTCCCTCAAGGTTGCGATCCGGGGTCACAACTTGGGCTAAGTGGACATATTCGCTTACCACTTCCACTGCCTGGCCACCCATCTCGAATCGCTCGGCTGTCCCGATGTTATTGATCGTTACTTGAGTGTTTTGCATATTTTTTTCAGGCCCACGGTTCTACTCTGCTTGTCCAGTGCGGTAATCATGCTTTGCAATTCGTCCCCCGAGTTAGCAAGGCAACGCCATCAGCAAGTCTCAGGTTACTAAGGTATTCTCCATAAACCCTAACGCCCATCTGTTCCCAGTGCAATGTTCTGAATACTTCTTGTAAACATGCTGTAAATAACATTAGAGATATTGTGTCTCCTTGTCTGAATCCCTTCCCTATAGGTACATTACTGCTGTTCTTATGGAGAATGATGGTAGCTGTAGATTCATTGTAAATATTCTTTAGCATTCTTACATAATGCCCATCTACACCCGAGTCCCATAATGTTTGGATAACTGCTGAGGTTTCGGCCGAGTCAAATGCTTTCTCATAATCTATGAAGGCTATATATAGGGGTTCAGTATACTCCGCCCACTTCTCCAACACCTGATTTTTGCTGTTAATATGGTCTATTGTTGAATAGCCTTTCGAACCCCTGCTTGTTCTCTATGTTGTCGGAAATCTGAGGTGGCAGACATTCTGTTAGCGATTACCTTGGTAGGTACATTCAATTTAAATGCCCTCGAATTCCTCAAAAAAGACCCTCTAGACTCGCTTCGCTCGATGAAATTTTCTTGTTAAACGTTGCCAGGTTCAGATTTAAACGGCGGTCAGACTGGAGCCAGGGATTCTTAGCGCCCTCTGGTTGATCACAGGTCTGACCACTGCCGTTTTCAGTTGCTTCGTGGCCACTGGAGACTGAGGGTAGAGGATTAATGGCCATTTTCGTGGGAGGTTGGGGCCACTACTACACCAGGGTGGCCATTCCTGCTCTAGTGAGGCAGTGCGTTACAGGCAATGCTCGGCGGGATCAGGCCGCACCCCAAGCCCCCTTTCTGCAATTTCCGCAACACGCGGATTTTTTTAATCCGGTGGGAATGTTGTGCGGCACCGGGATTCGAGACATGGTCCTTCTGAACGCGAGACGGATGCTCTACATGTACACCACGGCTGCGTCCGATTGGCTCATAACAAGAAGCAACTTCCTGGAATTGCCTTAACAGCGGGTGACGACCCAGTGGCGATGGAGTTTACGGAGTATGCATCAACGTCACAGGTGCGATGCATTGTGTTAGGGGCGCCATCCTTTTGTGCAATGTATGGGCGGGCAGCAAAGAGGCAGTATGGTCTCCCGCAGCTTGAACCATTCCAGTCACGCGAGCATTTGAGGAAACAGCCAACCTTGCTACAAGCGCATCGAGATCGTTGGTTGCTGGTACCCATGGTGCCGTGCGCTGTCATTGCGCACACCAAACGGTCGCAGACGAAGAATGAAAAGCTACGAAGCAACAAGCCAGGTGTGCACTTGTCCAGGTTACCCAAAGTGTGCCTGAACGTCTGCGCGAAAACAAAGCAGCTTTCAGAAAGGCGTCGGTGGGAAGGCTTGGTACGGAAAACCGACAAAACCTAGATTCTGACCTTGACAAATACAAAGTGTGCTCCCGGCACTTCATTACTGCAAAAGGCAAAGTTGATTTGGCGAGCGGAGCGTTCTGGCTTGTACAATTCATCTCCACTTCCACTTTGTTGGTAGAGAGCTCACGAGCGCTTGCGCTGTTGAACCTAGTGCGCGCACTCTTACTATCATGCAGGGTCGCTGTCGCACTTTTTCGATGAGTGCAATCCCCACCGGCTTCGATACATTGAGGTTACGTCAACATCATTGGCAAAGCCAGTGAAGCCCACTACGAACGCCCAAGAAATGAGGACGGCCAGTGCATGCAACTTACAAAGCAGCACCACTTTAGATCCCCATTGAAGCCTCACAAGCTCTGCTAACAAAGCGTGCTATGGGGCGACTTTGTGAGGAGCAAAAATGTGCATTTGCAAACGTTTCATCCACGAAAAGTAAATTGTTGTAATTGGCCTAAAAAGATGTGTGACGTCAGGTCCGCATGAAAGCAAAGGACAATACCATAGCGCCGCTGCAACGCGTAAGGACAAGTACTGCAACGTTTACGATCCCAAGGCCTGGAAAATGGGCAGCTTTTTGCACAACCCACCAATCGCCATTCCAAACCGTTTAGCCATTATGATTCCCCAATGCGTCAATATTAGCGACGGCATTTCGAACGAGTATGGGCGCTCACAACTTGCGTCTGGAACAGCCTAAAAATGGCAGCTGTAGCACTCAAGGCATTTCGTAACCGACAACTACGACAACATATCGCGGTGCTTCCGAATGCTACCATCGCAGCTCGCAGCTGTTTTCAATTACATTTGGTTCATTGCTCCGACTTACCGACATCTAATCCGACACAAAACTCTACAAGTTCAAAACATCATTCGGCGTGAGCGTGCGCTAACGTGCCTCCATGAGTCATGATACCAAAACGTATCAGAAAAATATGGCATCAGACGACCATTGAAATTGTATTCCTAAATCAAGGCGCCAGCGGAGAGTTAATTCAGCGATGCCTCATAAAAAGCTTGAAGTGATGACATATATTAATGATAAATGCAATCACCTCTTAAATGGTGACACTGTGTAGGAGTAGATAGCACCACCAGCTATCACTAGAGCGAGTGGATGCTGCGACGAATATACAACAGGACTACAAACGCAACAGGACTGTTCAACGCGGTATCGCCGTACAACGAGGAAGTGGCGCGAGCGAACTCGCCACCCGTTTGCGGTGACCGGTGCTTAGCACTCCCGAGTGGTGTGTGGAGTTGCAATTGCTAAAGCTAAGCGGACTTCATCGCCAGTGGCGTTCGCTCTCTCGAGTGTGATCGCAGCTTGCCGCGAAGGGTGAGCAGGGCTCACCGCGAGGGTGCCCGCACTCACGAGTAATTGGCAGAGCTCAACGCGAAATGCGCTCGTACTCACCCGCACTCGCACTCAGCAGGCCGAAATAATTATGAGGTTCATTCACTCGTTAGTGGTGAGCGGGGAGAATGTGAATGCACTCCCAAGTTCACGTGCGGCCCTCAGAATCTCCATGTTCGTGGCCGATTTATTTTTTCTGCCGCACTTCACTGGTTCAGTGCTGAGTTTGTTGCCTCGAAAACTAATCTACTTAATCAACCTCTCTTGTTGCTTTGCAACGTCCCTGGTCAGACAGTCATTAAGTAGAAGCACGGATGTGACCAGCTCTGTTCTAAAACCACCTGCGTATGGACGATTGCTTCCCTGCGCGTTCATCAATTGAGAAGTTGATGAACGCACAGGGAAGCAATCATCCGCGTACAAGGATATTTCCACTGACTGCGGTAAGCACTTCTCTATGCCCATCATAGCGATGTTGAAGAGTGTCGGACTAAGGACACCACCTTGATGAACAGCCCGGCTCACTCTGTATAGCCGTGTCACAGCTGACCGCTGACATGTAGATGCATCTACCGGTTAAAAAGTCCTAGATCCAGGCATACATGCGACCCCCAATGCACGAAGACCTCATGACCGAGCATATAGCTTCATGCTACACGCAGTCGTATGCTGATTTGGTATTAAGAAACACAGCGATTGTTATGTTGCGCTGTGTTTTGGCTTGTGTGGATGATGTTAGCAAGGGCTATCGCATTATCAATGCTACTATGTCCCTTGCGGAAAGCCAGATCTCTGTGGCGGGTATGCGTTGCGAGTGGTCAGGTCCCAGCGCAGGCAATGGAGCACCATTTTTTCATAAGCTTGCCGACGCAGCTCAGGAGGGCAATAGGACGACAGGGCTCGATGGAAGTCAGTATTTTGCCTGGCTTCAGTACAGCCACAATACGCCCGTGCATCCACTTTTGCTCTAGGCGACCCGTTTTTCAAGAACGACTGAAGAGGCCTAAAAGGCAATTCTTTCCCTTTTCGCCCAAATGGGAAATGGCTTTGTAGCTGATATTGTCCGGACCAGGTGACGTAGCTTTCTCGACAGAGGTCAGCGCAGCGACAAGTTTTGCCATAGAAAACGGTTCATCCATGGGTGATGTTAGGGCATGGGTGATGGAGAGGGCAGGCGCACTTGTGGGCGACGAGGGTGTTATGGTTGATGTAGGCGAAGAGGTAATTTTTCTGCAGAAGGCGTTTGCAGCGTCCAGGCCACTAATGTTCGTGCTTAGTGAAACAGAGTTGAAGGGGTAAAGTTGTGTACGTGGTGCAAGGAGACTTCGAACAAGGCGCCATATTCCCGAGAGTGGCTTTCTCGGGTCCAACTTAGAGCAAAAAGAAGTCGACTCGCGCATGGCCAACTTGTTCATGTGCCTCTGAATGGCCTTCTGTGTTCTTCTAGAATCTCGGATATTTTTGTTGATTTCGTCCGGTGCGCTCTTCTTTCGGCTCTCCGACACACTCGACGAAGCCTTTCAAACTCTGCATCGGTGGTAGTATACCTTTTCTGTAACCTCAAATACTTCGTGCAGGCAGTCCTGGCCGATAAAAGTGTTTGTACTCAGTCGTCATAGGATGACGAAAAGTACACTTTCTCTTCAACTATGGATTGGAAAGACGGCCAGTCAGAGCAACGCAGTGTCCGTTGAGAACTACTGCCTTGTAAGCCACTACAGTTACGTAAACCGGAAAGTGATCGCTGCCGTTTGTTTGAATGTCCGATATCCAAATAGTTCTAGATAGCACTTTCGGTGACACAATGGGGACGTCAAGGGCGCTTGCATCGGTTCCACGGAAAAACGTTGGTGCTCCAAATTTGAGTACAAATATGTCGTACCGTTGAGCACCGTCAAAAAGCCGCCGCCCTTTAGCTGTAACTTTTCTTCCTCCTCATGACGGGTGGAGAGCGTTAAATTCACACGTCAGAACGTTGAACTCCCAGCGGACTCGTCTTGTCTCAGCAGGACGCCCTTTCTCCCAGTGTTGCGTTGCTCTGCTAAGACAGATTTCGTTGACTTATAATAGGCGTGGCGTGCCGATGAGATTTTAAATATGGCTTTCTGATGATGTCATACAGAGCACTTAGCGAAGGTCGATTCGTGCTTTTTTCCGCAGTTGGGACAATGAAGAATTTCAGCTGCGTACTTTGTACGGTCATGACTTCCTCCGCATCGTGAGCATCGTAGTGAGAGCTTGCAGACTTCAGCCACGTGCCCGAAGCGCTCGGAGTTCTGCCACTGTCGAGGTGTCTCCAAATATTCGTTCACCCGGTAGCACGTGTATCCAATGATGACGTGCTCAGGAACCGTTTCAGTGGCAAACACAATCTTTACACTCTCAGAGGTTTTTACAGGGCTCCTGCGCATTTTACTAGGGCCCTGAGGGGCAGTGCACAGAGGATGTCAGCACGTCAGCAGAGTAAAACAGCAGAGGATGTCAGCAGAGGATGTCAGCAGAGTAAAACATGGAACAGTAGCACTTAAATTGGGTGTAATATGCTGGATCAAAAAATACTTTTGAAATCTTATGTGGGCTACCTGACCAACTATTAGTTTCGTATGGTTCCCGTGATTTCCCGGACGACCAGGAAATTTAATGAGCTGTCATGCTTCGTGACTATCTATAGGCTTTAATTGTGTTCTAGACATTGCCATTGCAATTTCGAAAAGTCGAAGTAATTTGTCGTCGCTTCGACTGTAATGAATTAGGATGCGGTTTACAACAATGGCATTTCGTTGTTACTCCTCACTGAGCCGCCATACCCACGCCGAGATTCCTAAGCATCTATATGTGGTTCAGCCATCTACCAGGCGCCCCAGCCGTGCACTGATTTTAAAGCAATGCTTTCTACCTCTACCAGCCAGCTGTTCTTTCGTGGCGTGTGGGACAATAAACTCCCAACGCAGTGAAGGCGCCGGTGGTGGTGCGGAGGGGGGCGAAGGGTTTCGCTCATGGAGCACACTGTAGATGGTGCGGCTAATGTACCCAGCGTTCCCCGCGCTTTGGTGCCTGTCCGCCGGCGGCGCGTAGGCGGTACGGCTTAGTCATCCGCATTAGCGACGGTTCTTTAGGGCCTATTTTGGTGTACCTTCGGGTCTATTGTGCGCTTCCTTCGCACGGCCTGACTTACCTTTTCGACAGCACCCCCTTGGCAACGCGGACCCGACGGAAGTAATTGGTCGTGCGGCAAAGATGCGTTAAAGATTGTTTTTCAGGAAGGAAAACAAAATGTACAGACCAAATACAGACATCTTGCCGCTAGAATAACGCTATCTTTTGCGCACTGCTTGCCATGAATGGGACTCCGTTTTCTAAATTGGGTAATACCAATTCGGGGTTGTTTTAAGAGGTATTACAAAAGGTTCGAGGAGCAACTGATACTGATAAATAACGAATATAAAAGTTCCCTAAGCTTCCTCGCAATTCTCAAAGTTAACAAATTCACTAGTTTTAATTGGCATAAATGGGAATCACTAAGCTCAAATGCCGAATTGTTTCTGGGTCTGCGCTTATGTCGCGCGGTGGTGTAGCCCCGAGCTAGCACATCAGGATGGCTAGGCGCCGCTGTCTCACCCTTGGAAAGATGCTCCTCTCCGTTTTCTCTCTGCCGCAACACGGCGGAGCTACAGCGGCAGCGTCCGCCGTTCTAGCCCAGCCTTGGCCGACGCTGCTGCGTTCGGTATACCCCCCGCAAATTTTAGGCAATGTGGCAGAATCTCTCGGTTCACTCTTTGCAGGGCCATGTGTGTGAATACAAGTGACTCACATAAGCAATCGTTGTGGGTGTCGTTTAGAGCTTTGCCTTCCAATCACCTTCACAGCGGGGATTGGTGCCCTTTTTTTTTCGTTTCAACTGTATTCATGCCATACGGTACTGCCCTTGTCTTGTGAGCTCCGATCATCTGGTAGTGATAAGCAGAGCACTGCTGTGATGTTGCAGATAGAACACTGAGCCTGGTAGCAGTTAGCCGTTGCATAAATGCGTCTTAGGACCCGTCTCTGTATGCTAATAATATTTTTTGTTCCGGCACACTTTTATTTTGCCCATCTCGGAGAGCAGGAGCAGGCGGAATAACTTTATTTTACGCTGGTAAGAAAAGGATGTCCAAAATATAAATGTTCTCCCAAAATGAAAGCGAAATAAATAAAAGTGGGAACAATCCTGCACCAGCAAAGCTGTAACAGGTTCGAGCCAATAAGAAAAATAAAAGGAAGGGGAGCCAGGCAGCAAGAATCTTTTTGAAGAAAGCCAATACGAAGGTCCCACGTGCGGTTCGGAAACCTTGGGACCTCATCCAGTAAATTCCCCCAATTTAATACACTCTCGTACTTCTCAGAATAAATTTTATTTTGAATTGAATTGAATTGAAAAAAACTGCCTGGCATGCCGTGCCCGGCATTTCGCATTGTCGTGTTCCCGCTACACCAATCGACCATGGTACCGAGTGGCAAACTTCGCCATTCCCGGAGTTGGGAAAAATGTCTGACGGGGTAACATAGCCAGGTTCGTCTACCCTATGGTAAAATAATAAAGAAAGGTAATCGCAACCAGGGTTTGGTACAATATTCTTCTATCTTGCAACTGTTGCTCAAAGTATGAAATGACACTCTATAGGTGACGAATGTTTCCCGTGTCTTGCCTGTAGAAGAATGAAGGGCACTCCTGACAAGTGTATTCCCGCCAGGAAAAATCGCATCTCAAAAATGCAGCGTATCCTTTATCCTTGCATCTTTGCGCCACCGACGCTTGCTGGCACTTGATTTCACTTGTATCGTCAAATATCTCACGGTTGTTCCGCCGCTTTTCTTCACAGTCACTCTTTTTGTCGTTACAAAACAACAAAACAACAAACCCACATCCTGAGCAAAGGGTTACGATGCCTTAAAAAATTAGAGAAATATTTCAGCAAAACATCAGGTAGTTTGCATTCAGGTGTAAATTTACCACTCTAAATTATTCTCGCCCTCAGGTAAGGTGCGTCTTGTACTACGAAACAAGAATATTGCCTGACATTATGATATATATTCGAACTTTCACATGAAAAATTCTATAATACTTTTTTGCCGTACCTTTTTACTGTTTTGCTGGAATGGTCAACGCTGCCGTCTCACTAAATGGCAAGCTTTGTGCGGTAATAGAAGTACCGTTTTCACTTATACTACTACTCGTAGTTACTGACGATGCCCCCCGAGGGCCACTATAGCAATTCGTGTAACACTTATTAAGTTGTTCCATTGTTGTCATAACATTGCCAAAAAAGCCAACATCACGCCGTTGTCTTGAAGGAAAAACAAGTTAACTGGAGTGAACTCGTGCTCCCCTTACAACGCAAAGAGTAAACAGGCATCGACGCAGCATTTAACAAAGTGACGTGCGAAGGCGAGTGTCACCGAATCGAATACCGTGGAGCCTGCTAGGTGGGAATTTAGCTCTTTGCGCGAGTGCTTCTTGTTCCGCGGAATTGCATCCAGAACACTGTATATCGAAGAATATTCTAGGCTGGTCACGTTAGTTCAAAAGACTCTTTCTATCAAAGCAGATAAAATGCGCGCTATAAAAACTAAAGAATGGAACAACGTTCTTTGCATGGCATACGGATAACACAGATAACACAGCCCGGCGCAGGCGGTTGGCACAAAACAAAAAATAAACAAACCCATGCATAGTTCGTGTAATTACACCCCCTGTAAGAGTGCATCGACCCGGTGCTAAAATAAAAGACCGACCATACAAACATAAAAAAAAGTCTGTCATCTTGCGTAGTAAGATTTCAACCGAACTACATGGGCGACTTCGGGCTGCGTGCGTCGTCGCGATGTTCCGGTGATCGTCATCGGGGATCACCGTCGTAGGTAAGTTGGCCAACACTTTGTAGAATCCGGTAGGGTTTGAAATACCGTCGCAGAAGCTTCTCACTGAGTCTAGGTCGTCGGATGGGAGTCCAAACCCACGCATGCTCCCCTAGGTGGCACTTGGTGTCTCGGCGTCAGAGGCTGTAGCGGCCGGACTCTAAAAGCTACTGGTCTGCTGGGCGAACTCGAGAGGGCTGGCAGACCTCTTCCGCATGCTGATGGTATAGTTGGACGCCGGCGTTGAGGTCGTCGTCTTCTATGTGCGGAAGCATGGAGTCAAGCATCGCAGTCGGCCGCCTTCCGTGGACATGCTCTAACGGTGTCATCTGCGTAGTTTCCTAGACAGCCGTGTTGTACGCAAACGTGCACAGGAAACAATTTCGTACCAAGTCTTGTCTTCAATGTCTACATACATAGCACAGCATATTCGTGATCGTCATGCTCAAACGTTACGTTATTCCGTTTCGTTTGGGGTGCTTCTCCAGTCGTTCTTGGGTGATCTGTGCTTGCTGTAGCGTAAGATTCCTTGCAGAAGCTCCGCAGTGAACGCCGTTCCACTGTCCGGTATCAGGATTGCAAGGGCTCCATGTCGCAGCACAACTTGGTTTATGGAGAACTTCACGACTCTTGGGCAGTGCCTCTACGAACAGCAGCGAGCTCTGCGAAGCGTGTCATGTAGTCTCACGTCGAAGGGATTCGGTAGCTTGGAGGCATCTTCGGGTGTGCGTTCGAAAGTCGGCGGCATGCGACGACGTCATTGATTCTTGTGTTTCTTCTAGAAAGGCAATTGCCGACACCATTGTTTAAATGTTGCTACTCCTTGGTGAAATTAGTGACCAAAACGTGGAATTGTCACTGCTTAAAGCGCACCATGCCTCTTGAGACAGAGACAGCGCGGTCGGGAAGCGATCTTCGGTCTCTGTCTATGATAGCATTGACCTCAGCAGCATCATCTTCACAGTAGTCTGTGATCATCAAGCTTGCGCGGGGTGCCAGGGTGACATGATTATGGGCGATCCTTACAGAAGCATGGTGTTCGGTGTTCGGGACCGGTTTCATGGAGTGATCGTAGGAAAACGTTGTCGACTCTGGTCTGCTAGATCAATTATTGCACCGTTGTCCGTCAAAACGTCTTCCCAGAATTACGCCGTGGGAGCAGTTAGGCGAAATACGAAGGCAGTGGAGGGTACGGCTTCCTTCCTCGGGCATCTGGTATTAAGACTACAGAAGTCGGGCGGGCAAATATGGATGGCGGTATGGCGGGGCGTCTTTACGACACGTTAAAGCAGGGCGGGGTCGACGAACAGCTGCGGACTACATCATAGCTTGCTGCTCGAGGGGTGCTTAGGATAGCATAGAATTACGCAGTGCCTGTTGAACGTCTCGGATGACGCCGGTCAGGGAAGCGGCTTGAGGTTCAGGCGTCATTATAAAAGGGTTCCGAAGCTCCTGCCTTACGCCTGCGAGGATTGTCTCAGGAAGTGTATCGCACCTAATAGCCCCGGCACCCATAGTCTCCAAAGTTAGCGCATTGAAAGGGCGGTCGTACTGCCTCGTACGAATTTCCAGTGTCTTCACCAATGTGGCAGCATCAGATGTGAATTCGGACTCCCTTTTAGGGGGTTGCGGACAAGGCAAGCAAAAAGTTCTTGCTTCCATGCTCGCATCACAAACCTGAGGTTCCTTTCTTCTCTTATGTAGGTGTCTATACGCCGAAATAGTTGCTTCATCTCCTCAACGAAGATCACGACCTCTTCATTGGGGTGTCGAGGGCGCGTTTACAGCACAAGTGCAGCTCATCTCTCCGAACAACAGTGGCGAATGTTTTAAAGAACTCGCTTTTACAGAGAGTCCAGTCGGTTAAGGAGCTTTCATGGTTCTGGAACCAGGTTAGAGCTGTATCTTTTAAATAAAAGAAAAGATGGCGGAACGTTTCTCTGTCATCCCACCTGTTAAAGATACGGACGCGCTCCACTTTCTCCAAGGAGTCCTCAGGCTGTTCTTCGAGCTATCCGCGAAATGATGGTGGTTCCCGGAGCTGTTACAAGACGATGGGAGGAGTGGCTTGTTGCACATGTCGGTTACAGCGGTATTTCTCTTGGTTAGTTCTGGTAGGAGACCAACTCGGCTGGTAAACCTTGCACTCGGCGGCTGGCTCGGCTTGGGCAGGCTTGTCATCTCACAGAAGGCGACGGGAGCATAAAGTGCGAGTACCCAGCACCTCTACCAGATGTTACGAAGTCAAAGAGGACACAGTTGTCGGGCAGGAAGAACACGTTTTTTGGAGACGAACTTGTGCTCCCCTAACAAGTCGAAAAATATAGAGGCGATGAAGCAGCAATCAACAAAGTTACGTGGGCAGGCCATGTGTCGCCGAAATCATATTCTGCGGTCGTCTGCTCTGCGGTAATTGTGAGTACAATTGCTACTGCAGACTACTAACTGTACCACATGTGTGTTACATATCGGTCTTTGGTACGTCCGTGATGTTCCTTACATGAAATAGTATGAAAGTCACATTTGTTTGCGTATAGTGAAAGCGCTGACATAGTAAGTGTGTCATACTGTCGAATACGACGTTTCGATGACAACAAATCCAATGCCGGTCTTGAATAAATTACTTCGATTATAAAATGACCAAAATATTACAAGGGTGTACCACCCTCAATGTGTTATCTGCTATTCATGTATCGTAGTTCGGTTATGCAGGAGCAATGCAAGACAGATAATCGCCCTGTCCATGTGACCACCAGAAGAAAATCAACAGCTTTCGGTTTATGTTGCACTCCCCGCCAGCAAACCTTTACGGGCTTACAGGGGTATACCAGCACGCAAGCTGCGTAAGACGACCCCCCCTCCCCCCCCGCAAAAAAGAATTGTTAACGGGGAGGCTATCAAAAAAATTCAAGGAAGGGGTGGGGCGAAGCGTAAACGGAGCATCTATTTTTCGAATCGGAATAAATTACAGAACATTAATAACCCGGGATTTTTTCTCTGTTCGCTAGCGGCCCCAGACTGGCACCTCTGGTGAAAAGATAATGTACAGTAACTGGGAAACATTTATTGTGAAGGCAAACATTTCGTCCTACGATTATATGTGCTGCACGTGTTACCTGTATGTTCCCTAACTTTGCAGTAGATTAAAGAATAATTTTATGGTTTCTGTTGCAACCAAGACAAAATGAACCTATACCGAAAATGAGGTTCCCAAACATTTGGAAAGGTTAACGCCTTACGAGTCCTTCTCGTTGGTCGTATATGTATTTATTACGGTAACATAGGCCCATAAAATTTCAGATCAAGCAGAGTACAACCACGGATTGATAACTACACAGTCACAAATGTGTTTGCGGCCCTCGTTGTTAAAAATGTGCTGCGGATTTTTAGAAAAGCGCTCAGTTATATACCCTCTTTACAGCCTGCTGAGCAGCTCGCCAACAAGCTGCTCGTGAATAATAGCAGCATGTAACCACCTCGCTTAGTGTGGGCTTTTCAAAATGTAGTAACCACGGCTTCGAATCTGCAAAGAAAAGAGGAGGAGAAGAATCCGCGAGAGGATGCAATGCCTTGCACACAAACTTGCCAGTTGAGTAAAACTACGGCTTCGGCATCACGGCAGAAGCATTCGATCGGCGCCCTGTTTCACTTGGAGGCTTCCGGTCTACACCAGTTCTGTATTACTTCATTGTCCTATTTAGTAGATTTTTTAATTTAAATTTTTGCCTTGCGTCATATGAAGAAAAGTTGAGACATTAGGTAGAAGAAAGAGAAGGGTACAAAAGCACATGTAGTCATGAAATTGATTACTTTGTACAAGTCTAAAGGTAGGCATGGAGTCCGGTCTCGTGTAAAACGTTCAGCAGCGACCTGCACGTAGCGGTCTTCGTGCTCACACCGGTTGAAGTCCCCCGGTTTATCCCACCGATGAAAACCAACCACTCTTAGCGCACTGTGTCGAGGTGTTCTGGTTCCTGTACACGTCTACAAGAGATGATTGACATGCACTTCATCCGTCGGAGCCGGACACTTGGGACATGTTCCTGGATCTTCTGGTGGGGGTCCCCAAGTACAGGTGACTGAAGGTTCACGTGAGGGCCACCCCAGACCGAAGCGTCCTGAAAAAACTTCCTCCACCCGGGAAAGATTAGGGTGGAGGGAGCTAGACACACGGGCGACTTAGGGCATGTGTCTCCCTTCAAGGGAGAGGTTTCATGGCTAAAAGGTGGGAGCGTGGATCACTACGAAGAGGGCTAGGGGTGGATTCAGATTCAGGTTGGGCAAGAGATTACAAAAGATTGTCCGCTTATTGGGTGAAAAAATTGTGACCATGCCCCTGTACCCAATGTACGCGTACCATTACCTGGGCTATGATGTGGAGGCTGTGAATGTGCTGGCAGATCAGAGGAGTCTTTTTCACTTGCTTCAGGTGCTTCACAGCACTGAGCGAATCTGTGTATATATGCGTCTCTTTGAGGTTAGGGAGTGCACTTGCAGCTTTGATTCCGTCATATACAGCCTGGAGCTCCAGTAGCAGCGGGTCTGGTGTGTCGGTGGAATAACAGCACGAGCCTTTCAGTTCTGAGTGTGTGGAACTGACGAAAACGGTCCGTCCTCCGTGCGGGAGAAGGGCTGCGTCTGTGTACAATACAGAACAACCTTCAGGAACTGGGCTATATGCGCTGGCTTTTCACGGCGACAAAGCTTCGTTGTGTTATTGGTTGTTATTGCTGCATAGCGCCATGGTAGAAGGTCGTATATGGTTGAAGTCATGGGACGCTCATTACAGAATTAGGAATGGAGAGCTCTGACCATAGGTTTAAACCCTTCCACGGTGAGTTGTGTGTACAAATGATATATGTTAAGGAACACCGTTGCAATGGCGAGTAAATGGAGTTTTGATTTTTTCTACCAAAATATCCGTTGGCTACGTACTAAATCTGTCGAATTTTTTTCTAATGTAGTTTTTTTTTGCTTTGCAGTAATAATTTTTGCAGAAACCTGGCTGTGCCCGGTCATTAGCTCTAATTGCTTCTTTCCTCAAAACTACCAAGACTTTCGGCATGACCGTGACCCTTCGTGCGGCATACAACGGGGAGGTGGCGTATTGGTTGCCCTACACGATTCGATTAAATGTAAACGGCGCCTGGACCTTTGTTTGGAAACTGATTCTATCTGGTTAGAGGTGCTTTGCTCTCTGGGTAAACGCTTCTTACTATGCAATTACTACATACCATACTAGACAAACGCCACTGACTTCAAAGATACCCTAATTTCAATAGAAAATGTTGTAACCTCTCACAGTTATCACGATTTTGCGATAACTGGTGACTTTAACGCACCTGGCATGGCATGGGAAACTCAGTTGGTTGATCGGATGTCCCATCCGATATTACAGAAGTGTGAAATTTTGCTCCATTTTATTTCTTTCACTTCGTTACAGCAATGCAACTTCATTAGGAATCTGCTTGTAAACATTTTGGACTTGTCTTTTACTAACATGGAACACGTTTAGGTGTCGCGTAGTATGATTGACCTCGTAAAGCCTGACAGGTTTCACCCACCCTCACTCATTTCAATTTCTAACGTATCTCTTGCCCACCACAGTCCTCCCGTCAACACACCAGGTGTCTGCGATTACAACTTCGCTCGTGGGGGCTATATTTTCTCGTTGCACTTCATTACTGAGACTGATTGGTCACCATTGTACACCATCAATGGCGCTGACGAAATGGCTGTTTTTTTCACCGAAGTTCTTCCCGATGGCTTAAGCAGATGTGTACCTAAAAAAGATAAAAAGTAGCAATTATCCGTACTGTTTTTCATCAGAACTAAGAAGGCCCTTGGTAGGAAGAATTGAGATCACAAACATGCAAAAAAAAAACTGTGCAAGAGAGGAGGCAGAGCGAGTTTCGTCTACTCAGGTCACATTGTAAAGATCTGCTTCAGCGCGATAGGTCCAGTTATTATGCCGTTGTTGAAGCTGATGCGCCACGCAATGCTCAAGGTTTCTGGGGTCCTGTCCGTGCACAAACTCCCGAATACAACCAAGGGGATATTAACCTCATTGCAACAGGGGAGACAGCATTCCTGACGTTCCTAATGTCTTTGCTCAACAATTCAGTTCAGTATTTGGCAACAAAAGTGAAGCCTGCACCCTTCAAGTGTTTCTGGGGTATGATAAAAGCTCAGAATATTTTATTTCGTAAAGTCTTGTATCAAGAGTTCTAAAGCGAGTTAAGCACTCGTTTTCGTGCGGGCCTGATGCTATTCCTGCGGCAAAACTTGGGGATCTTCTTGTTCCAATCATGGCGCGTACATTTTGAACGTCACTCAATACCGGTGAGTTCCCCACTCGTTGGAAGATTGCGCGGGTAGATCCGATATTTAAGTCAGGGTCAAAGTTAGACCCCACAAACTACCGCCCGATTTCTATTCTCTGCGCTGCTTCAAAACTCTTAGAGACTGTACTACATACACTACTCTCTTTCAGCGTAAAAACTATATTATTACCTCAGCAACACGGCTTTCTCACTGGGAGATCGACCACCACTAACCTTGTAAATTTTATGCTGCATGCTTCGGAAGCTGTGCAGGGAAGAGGACAACTCGATGTCGTCTACTTCGATTTGAGCAAGGCATGTGATGTCGTCTGCCATGAATATTATTTACAAAGCTGTGTCAACTCGATTTACAGCTATAGGTCATGCTTCGTGCATGCAAGGATAGGTCATCCTTCGTGCATGCAAACGGGCAGTCTTCCCTCTTCTACGAGGCCACAGGTGGTGACCCTCAGGGATCTGTTCTGGGCCACTTGTATTTTCAATTTTTATAAATGATGTTTCCTCAGTAATTCATGATTGTCACTTCCTCTTATATGCTGATGTCAAAATATTCAGGGCTGTTTCAAACACCGCAACCTCGTTTTCATATACATAAGCTATCTTGATTCACTCCGTTTCCGTGCAACTACACTTTGTTAACATTTATGTATATTTTTGAAATTATCTGTATATCACGACCACTGGCATTTTGTCACATGCCTCACTGCAAGGCACTCTGCTTGTTTTTGTGTGTATGTGTTTTTTGTGTTTTCTGTGGGCGCATGTATATTCTGGTGTACGACAGTGTGTAATTTTGTGTGCGTATGTCAGTATCGCTGTCCTGTAATTGCATTACTTTAAGGTGTGGGCATCTCACATTGCCTGTTTTTTCTTTTTTTTCTTCTGGCAGCACAAAGGCTCTCCGGCTGTTCCTGGGCACGTTAATAAACGAGTGATTGATTGATTATTGTACTATTATTATAGTTGTTATTATTAATAATATTCTCATTATTATTATTAATATTATTATTTTTATTAATATTATTATTCATATTATTGCCCATGATGGCGCCCAGCACGGACGTGTGTGTACTGTGCTGCTCTGGTTTTTATGGAAAGCAGAAGTTTTTTCGATGTGCATCATGCAAAAAAACGTCCTCACATCAAGAGTATTCAGCTACCGGATGAGAAGCTACAATCTTTGTTGACAGGTGAGCAACCTTTCCAGTGTAGCCTGTGTTTGTGTCCGGCGTTGGATGCCGCGGGGGCGCAACTCCGAAAAGGGGCCAACGCTTGCCTCCCTCGACGGAACCACTCCTTACACAGATAAGCACCCCCTGTTTGGGTGACCTTGAAGACTCGGCCGGTCTCCAACGCATGCTTCTCAACGCCCTCGAGGGCATCTCTTTCCTGACGGACGAGGTGGCGAAGCTGCGAGAGGGGAACGAGCGCCTGTGCAGGGACAATGCCCGTGCTTTCGCCCAGCAGGCAGACGTAATTGCTTCGCTGCGGGCGGAGGTTCGCAGCTTGCACGGGGAGCTGTCGCGACGGGACCCGGGTTTCCCTTTTTTCCCGTGCCTTCCCCCCCATCGACGCCCATGCTCAATGGGACGGCGGCGGCAGCTTCTCTACGGCGTGAGCCCTCTTCAACGTTTGCCGGTGCTGTGGCAAATACGAACGGGACGGTGGCGGACACTGCGCCCGACCAGCCGATGCCAGGGTCGACAACTTCTTCGCCTTCTCCCCTACTAGGTTCCCCATCTAGTGCGACTCCTCGCACCGACTCGGTGAAGTCCAACAAAAAGAACGGGAGTGGGGCTTGTGTAGGCGCAGCAGACACAACTCTAATATTCGTTGTTCAGCGACCGAAGCACACGAGGCGCATCTTCGTTTCGAAGCTATCTCCCTGCACCACCTCTGCGCAACTGACCGCGCACTTATCGTCCGTGGACGTCACACCTTTATCGTTCCAGCGGCTGAAGACAAAGTACGACTCCTATTCTTCCTTCTGCGTGACTGTCAAAGAGGACTCCTCTCAGCGTCTGGCAGATCCCTCCTTGTGGCCTAAGGACTGTCTTTTTAAACCGTTCCGAGGAAAGCTGCTTCTAGAGATGGTACTTACTACCGATGTCGCGTAAGATGACAAAAGGAAGAAATAGAATTCATGTCTATTATCAGAATGCTCACGGTCTTCGCACCAAAGCGTCTGAATTTTTCTCAAATTTAGTTTCTTCAAGTATTCAGGTTATTGTTATTTCCGAAACCTGGCTCTGCGGTGATATTAGCTCTTCGGATTATTTTCCACCAAACTACCAAGTTCTTTGGTAAAGATAGGGATTTTGGTGGGGTTAAGCAAAAGGGAGGGGGGGGGGGTGTTAGTTGCGGTTGACAGTGCTTTTCAATGTGTGCGGCGTCATGAACTGGAGGGCGACCACGAGTCTGTCTGGCTAGATATACGACTAAATGGAAGTGAGATGCTTTTACTGGGGGGATTCTATATTCCTCCGGATATTGCTCCTTCATCGTTCAATCAGGTTCTTACATCTATAGAGCAAGTGTTCGAATATCACCAAAACCATGAGCATGTTATTCTGGGTGATTTCAATACACCTGTTGTGCAATTGGATAGCCTTACTCTTCAACACTACAACTATTACG
The DNA here is from genome assembly GCA_013339765.2 of Haemaphysalis longicornis. Classification (NCBI taxonomy): domain Eukaryota; kingdom Metazoa; phylum Arthropoda; class Arachnida; order Ixodida; family Ixodidae; genus Haemaphysalis; species Haemaphysalis longicornis. The sequence goes on from CM023453.1 coordinate 73,603,066, forward strand.
TGCAACAGAAATCCAGCATGCTATTAGACTTCGTAGCCTTCACATCCATGATGCAACTTAATAATATCAAAAATAGCTCCGACAACATCTTAGACCTCTGCTTTTCAAACATTCAGAATGCACGAGTATCGAAGTCTGGTATTTCTCTTGTTAAACCCGACAAGTTTCATCCTCCGTTTTTAGTTTCTACTCCAATTTCATTTCAACGCCGGACTCTCTCGTCGAAGAATAACGAATTATCTTGCTACTGTTATGCTCGTGGGGACTACATTGGCTTGTATGACTTCATTTGTACATTTCATTGGCCTGCAATTCAAGATCTTCCTGATTGTGATGCGCAGGTCGAGCGGTTCACTGAGGTTGTCAAAAGCGGTATGGACAAGTTTATCCCAAAGTTCAAGCCCAGCCGCTCAAAGTACCCCTTTTGGTTCTCCACAGAACTTCATACCGCGCTTAAATTAAAGGACCGCGCCCACAGAAAGTCAAAGAGCACTGGACTTGATAAATGGAAGGAGGAATTTCGCTCTAACCGAAAAATATGTAAAAGTCTATATGAGCGTGACAACCGCTCCTATCTAGATTCCGTGGAGAGCAGCATGAATTCCCAGCCTGCAAAATTTTGGAAGTATATCCGGTCTCGTCAAAACAACTCATGTGATCGCATCAGCCTGGTTAATTCCTCTGGAGAACAGGTGCATGACGTCGCCAACTATTTTTCGCAGCAAGTTAGCGCTACATATGGCCAGCGCGAAGAGACGGTAATGAACCTTTTGTTAAACCATGTACAAGGCCCAAGCCTTATACTATTAGACGAAAAGCTGGTTCTTGAGAGCCTAAAGCGCATGAAACCATCTTTGTAGTGTGGCCCTGACGGAATCCCTCCAGCCATTGTTAAAACCCATGGCAGTATTTTTGTACCTGTTGTAACTTATATTTTCAATAATTGTCTAAAAACAAACGTCTTCCCTCGCACGTGGAAAATCTCTCGAGTGCGTCCAATTTTAAAGACAGGCCCGACGTCTGACGCAACAAATTATAGGGCTGTTTCTCTCCTTTGTGCCTGCTCCAAGCTGTTTGAGACAGCGCGTCACAAAGCCTTATCAGGTTCTGTACAAAACGTCCTTATACCTAACCAGCATGGTTTTATATCGGGAAAGTCGACAACAACAAACCTCGCCTGCTTCATGGAGCAGGCCTCCGCAGCAGTTTCAGAGAGGGGCAGTTGGACGTCGTATACTGCGACATGAGCAAGGCATTCGATGTTGTCTGCCACTCGTTGTTACTTAATAAGCTTTTACTGTCTGGCATTGATGCACCACTTGTGGCATTGTTGTGGAGTTTTCTACACAATCGGTTTTGTTATGTGAGTGTTCACGGAAGAAGTCCGCTATGTACAGGACAAGAAGTGGTGTGCCCCAAGGCTCTGTGTTGGACCCTCTGTTGTTTTCTATTTTTATAAACGATGTGTCAGCTGCAATCAAGACGTCTTCGTTCCTAATCTATGCTGACGACATCAAAATACTCAAACGTATTGAGTCTGCTAAGGACTGTGTTTCCGAAAACAAAGATGTGTTCTCGTTCTCTAAATGGTGTTCAGAGAATAGATTAAATCTTAATCCAAAGAAAACAAAGGTAATCTCTTATAACCGAAAAACAAACACCCTTTACTTTCCTTACACCATTGACGGCGGCCCCCTGTCTAGAGCTGATGGTATCAGAGACCTTGGAGTGCTCTTTGACAGCGCCTTAACTTTCTCGCCCCATGTCGATCAACTTAGTCGGCGGGCTCTTCGCTCTCTTGGTGCTGTATGCAGAGTTTCACGGGACTTTCGGTCTTCCAGTTCATTCCTGAAACTATTCAAAACACTTTGTATTCCTCAACTAGAATATGCCTCGGTCGTGTGGAATGGAACCTGTCATTCTAACAGCAAATGGATAGAGGGTGCTCAGACCAAATTTCTATCAATATACAGGCATCGTTTTTCCTCTGGGCCTCCCGAGACTGCCTTAGGAGTATCCAGATTCCCATTACCTGTCTCTCTGAGTTGTCGGCGAACCCGCCTAGATCTTCTTTTCCTCTATAAACTGCTTCATAGTATTAGCACATGCCTGGAACTACTTGCCCAAGTCAGCCTTCGTGTTTCGAAAAAAAAACACAACAAGGTTTACCTCCCTTTCCATATTGCTACAGCACTCAACACCCATTCCCTCCTTCAAAGAGCGCCCCGTCTCTATAACTGTCACTCTGGGAAACTTGATATATTTCAACGTCCCCTTCGGGGGTTTTTTACTGGGTTGTTAGCTGTGATACAATAATTACTATTCTTTTCGGCGCAATCTTGTTGTAGTTTTTTTATGTTGTTTTTATGTGTGCAATGTCTTTATGGTTCTTGTTTCTTGTTTGTAAGTCCTATATATTAGTGACTTTGTGGCTGTAATTGCTTCATTGACTTGTCATATGTTACGGTATGCTACTTGCCTTCCATCGCACCCGATTTATTGTGCCGCGAGGAGCCACAGTGATGTGTCTGGTACTTTCCATCTTCTGTTGCTGTAATTTCATAAATCAGTTCCTGTATTTTGTTTCATACATTCATGCTTAATTGAAGCTTTGGGTTTTCGCCTATATCTGCGAATATGTTTTTATGTCTGCTTGCTTCACCCAACTGCTGTGACGATAGTTCCACATACTTTTGCCATTGATCCACCATTAGTTTCTTAATCGTCTTATTTTGGTTGGGATACCTTTTTATTATCCTTATGGTTTTATTGCTCTTTTTTTCTTCGCTCGTTCTTCTCGTTGACTGTTTATATTGTGAGTTTCTGCTGTATAGTAGTGCCGCATTTTGTCTTCCTCGGTGCGCCAGAACCAAGGCCTCGGCTGTTTCTGGGCACTCTAATAAATATTGATTGATTGATTGATTATTATTATTTATTTGTTCGTCCTATCATTTTTCTCTACACTCTTGCAGTTGTTTTTGTTGTATTACTGTCAAACTTTGTTGCTCTGTCTGTCGTGTGGCCTTTACGACAGGCAGAGCAGTATAGGCATCTTCTTTTCTATTTTTTTACCTGTACCCAGTCTCTGCCTGTACTTTATTTCTGTCATCTTCACTACTTCAATTTGTCGCTTGTTTGTTTCTTGCTATATGTTTCTTGTATTTTGATTTTTTTAACTATCCGTGCGCCAGCACTCAGGCCTCTGGCAGATCCTGGGCACGTAAATAAACATGATTGATTGATTGATTATTATTATTGATTGATTATTATTGCAAACAGCAGCATGTCCTGTCTCAAACGTATTCCTTCCTTTGGTGTCGACGAATGAGAGCTGATATTGTCTTTCTTTATAAACTTCTTCATGGTGATATTTTGTGTGATGTGTTGGTTGCACTTATCAATGTCAACTTGCCGAACAAACTTTTCCGAACATTTCGAACTTTCAGAACAGAAGCTTTAACTAGACGACGCTCGTCCATATGCAGAATACAATGTGCATATAATGAATATTCCGATCGTCTTGATATATGCCAGAGCTCTTTGTCTTTGTTCTCTTATGAATTGAAAACTGGGTTAGGTTAAGTGCCTTTATGTCATTTATGTGCCGTATTTATATGCCGTATGTATTTTATGCAAATAATCTTCTTGCTTGTTTGTTTTTCACTTTTCCTGGTTTTATGTTGCTTGAATTTCTGTAGGTTTGAGTGTCAGTGCTTGTAACGCTGAACTTCTTTTTTCAATTTTGAAACTTCCTAACATTTTGTTACAAAACCTTCGTTTTACGTGTATAATCTATCTCCGTCATGTTCATTGAGTATTTGCTTGTGTATTTTCAATTTTTCACGTGCCTTCAATGTTTTTGCTGGCCGGGTGTCATGGCTTCCAACACTAGTCTTCCTTTTTTTGCGGGTTTGCTTTCTGGGATCTCTGTAACTATTGTTACTTTATTGTTTCTTTCATACATATGGTTTTGTGTGTTGTGTTTTCTTGATTTTAGTTTGTCTTTATGAATGTTTGTATATGGTGTACCAGTACCAAGACCCTAGGGTTGTTCCTGGGCACCGAAAATAAAGGTTGATTCATTGATTGATTATTATTATATTATTATTATTATTATTATTATTTGTTTTGCCGTTGTTTTTGTTGTATTACTGTCAAACTTTGTTGCTCTGCCTGTCGTGTGGCCTTTACGACAGGCAGAGCATTATAGGCATCTTCTTTTTTTATTTTTTTACCTGTACCCAGGCTCCGCCTGTGCTTTATTTTTTTCATTTTAACTACTTCAATTTGTGTGTGTCTTGTCGCTTGTTTGTTTCTTGCTATATGTTTCTTGTATTTTGTTTTTATGTAACTATCCGTGCGCCAGCACTCAGGCCTCTGGCTGTTCCTGGGCACGTAAATACGTAAATAAACATGATTGATTGACTGATTGATTGATTGATTGATGATGATGATTATATTATATTATTATTATTATTATTATTATTATTATTATTATTATTATTATTATTATTATTATTATTATTATTATTACTTCCATGAACTTCCACGAACCTTGTATGCTTCATGGAGCAGGCTGTCCCAGCAATCGTTGGTAGAAGCCAACTGGATGTGGTCTACTGTGACATGAGCAAAGCCTTTGATGTTGTCAACCACTCGTTATTGCTTGCAAAGCTCACTCTGTTAGATGTACACGCTTCTTTGGTGGGTCTTATACGTTGTTATCTCAAGGAGCGATATTGCTATGTAAGTGTTAACGGTCAAACATCATTTAGGTACAAAGCAACCAGTGGTGTACCCCAAGGCTCCGTTCTGGGTCCCCTTCTTTTTTCCATTTTCATTAACGATGTTGCTTCGCCATTCAAAATTCTTCTTTTTGTTGTACGCTGATGATATAAAAATCTTTAGAGAAGTGCGTAGTGTTCAGGACTGTAATTCTCTTCAGGCTGATA